>SNQJ01S0055247.1:6342-18723 GCA_010110895.2 Picea sitchensis
AAACGCAAGAGACATTACAAACATTTGATAAATGGGCAATAGACTTTGTGGGACCAATTAACCCACCAGCCAAAAGAATAGGGGCAAGATACATCATCACAATGATGGAATACCTAACAAGGTGGGTGGAATCCGCACCAGTAAAAGACTGCAGTGCACAGACAGCTGCACACTTATTATTTGAACAAGTAATTACTAGGTTTGGGTGCCCAAGAGTTTTGATGAGTGACCAAGGCACACATTTCATAAATAGAACCATCCGCACGATGCTCGAAGAGTTTGAAGTTCACCACTAGAAAATCACACCGTATCATCCACAGGCGAATGGCATAGTAGAAGCCTTCAATAAAATTATAGAGAATGCACTGACAAAGATCTGTAACATCAACAGAGATGACTAGTACCTCAAAGTACCAACAGTATTATGGGCATATAGGATGACATGAAAATATTTTACAGGGAACACACCATTCAAACTAGTCTACAACCAAGAAGCAGTAGTGCCATTAGAATTTTTAGTACCCATCTTATGTGTAGCATCTATCACACAAATGACAGAATGCAGTGCAATACAGGAAATACTGAACCAGCTATTAGCAATGGAGGAAGACTAAATCTTGGAAGGATTCCATGAGCAAGTGCAGAAGGCCAAGGACAAAGCATGGCACGATCGACACATTAAGAAGAAGACTTTTAAGGAAGGAGATCTAGTATTTCTGTATGACAGCAAATCGTTTCAGCACCTAGGAAAGATGAGAATGCATTGGTTAGGACCATACGAGGTCAAATCTATAAAAAATAGTGTATTTGTACAGTTAAGATATTTAGTAGGCACAGACCTTAGAGGAATGATCAACGGGAGCCGACTGAAGCTATATAAGGATATTTGACCACCAATCGCACAGTAAAATAAATAAATAAATAAATATATATATATATATATTGAAAAGCATGAAGCAAGCCAGAGATAAAAAAGCCACAGGATGCTCGAAACATGAATGCAGCAAAGGAAAGAACAACGGTTGCATGCCAAAGAAAAATGAGCGGTAAACGAAAAGTCGACAAAAGCAAGATGGCAAGACAACACTAAGTGGAATTAAGGCACAACAAGGACTGATGGAAGATCACATTAAAAACGCCAACTGGAAATGACAAAGAAATCATAATGGAAAGTACAAAACTTTCACAGATGCATTGAACCCACAGTTATGGTGCATTAATCGCATCATGGAGGAAGCATCCTCGATAAGCTTCATGACAATCCCATACAACACACAAGCACAAAAGCAACTAGTCTATTTGCGAAAGGAGAATAGATACAGGGAAAATGTAGCCTGAACGGACAAAGAGAGACCACAGAGCTCACCACAGTCCTTCAAACTCAGAAAACGTTCAACACTCATTACTATGACACCACCGAAGTTCGTTGAACCAGGCCAGGCAGCTAGATCGACCAGGGTTCAAACTAGGTCATGAGGACCGCTGGAAGAAAATGAGCAGCAACAGTCGGAGATCGTTGATATAGATGAGATCCCATCCCCAGAGATAACATTGGTGAACTCTACACTGATACTGGAATAGATTCAGCAGCCAATAATAGAGGCCATGAAAGAGGACACACCAGTGGAGGCGTAGGAACCTTAGAATGAGGAAGCAGAAACTTAACATGAAGTGCAACCAGAAAGCATTGAACTAGCCACAGAAGTTAATGGAACAACACATAATCGAGGATCAAAAGGGAAACTAGATGATTCGCAAGTACCCAGCCTAGGTCAACCAATAGAAGAGACCACGGGAACTACCTCAGCTTGGCCAAAATGGCTTACAGGGGAGAAACTAGGAGTTGCTGGAACTTTGTACCAACCACCATAACATGAAGACAAAGTTTTGATATCGAGCTCACCTCGCAAGAAACCGGCAACAAAAAATGTGCTACTACACATACCAGAGGGAGTATAGGTAGATCCACAGCTACTGGGTCACGTCGGGAAGCTCAAGTATTCCGACCATGACATATCATATGAAACCAACTACCCGGAACTTGCGTTGAGGGTCTTTATGTAGAACATAGTGGTAAACCAACTTGGAGAAATGATCCGCCAGCCACATCAGTGGGTAGTTGGACTGGATAGAACAAGAATTTTAGGGTTGTTGAAACTTCCACATTTTGGCAGAGGCCAGTATGCGACAGCATGCATCAAGCAACAGTTAGCTGTCACGCATGGAGGGGATATATGGATGGAAAACGCCTGAAGCTCAAGTATTTCGACCATGACATATCATATGAAACCAACTACCCGGAACTTGCGTTGAGGGTCTTTATGTAGAACATAGTAGTCCAACTTGAGAAATGATTCACCATCCACATCGCTGGGTAGCTTGGATCGATAGAACAGAATTTTAGGTTATGAAACTTCCATTTGGCGAGGTCAAGATGCTGACAAAGATGCATCAAGCAACAGCTTAGTCACACATGGAGGGATATATGGATGGAAAAACTCGTACCCATAATTGTTGATATTATCACGTAGATAACATGACTACCCAACCGGGGTATGGATCATGCACTGGTTTTGGACGATAAATCCAAGGAAAGAATTAGGAGAGGAAATGAAGAAGAAATATGAATTGTAGACAAGAGGCATTTTGTAATTAAATGAACTAACAATGCAAAGGATAATTGGGTGCAACATTCACCTGCATTAAGAAAATGTCGAAAGATCTATACCGAGAGTCATCGTGAGTTGCAAATTACATGAGAAGGCACCTTCATGAGTCAAGCCATCTATTAAACTTATTCCGAAAGTGGATCGCATGATGAGGACTCCTCGGGAATAAAATTCCATTACTCATGGTTTCTCACCCTCATAACCTTCATCGGATGGCAGGAACCAGAATATGTAATTTTTTGTACTAGAACACAGCCAACGAGAGATATCTATATTACTGAGATTCGCCACATGCCGCATAAGAGGGAAAAATGGAATCATATTTGAAGCATACATATGGCACATACAGGAAGTTATCAGCTAATCATGGAGAATAACACTGTGCTGTTGTCGCGGGATATGGGGACATCACTAACTTATGGGCTACACATCAATCCATGTGGATAACACAAGATCCGTGATAAATAGTGGCTATAGATGTGCTACTGCATCAAAAAAAGGTGATATAGACATGGTATTTAGTGAATGACTTGACACATGGAGGACCCCATCCATTCCCCGGGAAGTACCAGAAAGAACAATAGAAGGAGAGGCAGAGTAGGTGGAAACATAGCCTCCACAAGTCCTAGTACCTAAGAAACCAAGGACAGGCCAAAAAAAACCAACTCCAGCAATCGAAGCGTCGAAGAAGACATGAACCCGTATACAAAAGAGACCAACTAATCAGCCAAACAAGATAAGGAGGATCTTCCCAAACTCTATCACACAGAAATCAGGGGGAACTAAGAGACTGATAGCGCAGACAAGAGTGTATAGGCAACAGGTGCGTGCAAGAAATCAAAGGCGCAACAAGAATCACAGGACTATATGATCACGGAGGACGATGGAGAAATGATCGCCAAAATGGTCTAGGATTGTCTAGTAGAAGACTTCGATCACGCAACACATCTCATGGATAAACTGCAAAAAGAGCTGGCAGAAATGGGACAGCTCCTCAAGACACTCAGGGAGGCCTAGAGAGCAAGTAGAAGAAGAGGCATAGAGTCGTCAACAACACAAACCAACTAAAGAGTGGAGGTAGAAGAATGAGAACCAGTCCTACCAATGCCACATGCACATGCAATGGTCTACATAAAATTGAGCATGCTACGAATGGATGAAATCATGGGAAAGACACCACTGAAGGATTTGGACCACATCTAATTGGCCTTGACATGGATTCCATCAAGGGAACTGTACAAATTAAAGGTTAGTGTCAACCACGAGATGTAGTCTCGGGCACATAAAAACTTGGTCGAGCTACAGAAAGAAACAAAGAAGAAGGAAGTGTTGGAAAAATATTGTGAGGAGGCCAAATCCGAAACTCATGAGGAGACAGAATGCAGGAATGAACTGGAACAAAGAGTGGGAGAAATTTTTGGGAAACTTTCAAGCACTACGCAAGGAAATGAACTCCCAGCCATAGAAAAGATTGACCAGATTGCACAGGCAATTGCTCGATACCAGAAGGAGATCGAGGATCTCCGAGAACATCTCACACCAACAACTCCACCGGAAATAAAGGAGCAAAGGAGGTAGGTAGAAATAGCACAAATACAGGATATGGAGAAATAGGTTAGCACGGAAGTGAACTTTCTCGATAAAGAAATGCCACTTTGGACAAGACTAGAGGAGGATCCACAGGTTCAACACTGGGACAAGGAAGAGGAAAGGATCAATGTAGCAATCCAAGAACTCAAACAGAGGAAAAATACCATACCAATCCCAGAATGCATCAAGGGGACACAAGAGCTGAAGAAGATGCAGGAATAACTTATCACTGCGCAAACATAGAAATAGGAGTGTCAGGATCAAATAGAACCATTACAGGAATGGGTAGCAGAAGTACTCACATAGGCAAAAGTAGCTAGAACACAACTGGCACATACATAGGAAGAATGTGCAATATTACTGAGCGACGAAGTGGCAATTCAGTTAGTGGATACCATTAAGGAGAAGACCGTGCAAGCACTGATAAAAGCAACAGAGCTGAGGGAAACGTTCCAGACGATCACCAAGGAGATCGAGGTAGCTCAAAAATATTAGGTGACTTGGGATGAGTCACATGTCAGTGTTGGGGGCCTGTTGGTAGCAGGCCGAAGTGGGAAAGAAAGAATGCATAAACAAGAATGACAGCTAGAAGAGAAAACATGGGAAAGAAAGCGTGCAATAGGAAAGCGAAAACTATTAAGAAGCACAGCATGCGCATATGCAAGAAGGAGGCGACAGCTGGAAAGAATAAAAAACACATGCAAAGAAGGAAGACCTAATGACAATAAGGTTAGGGTTTTTGTAAGGTTTTGTGTAAATGGCTAAAGAGCCCGATAGATATATATATAGATACACAGGTATCATAGGAAGGTTTGGCTCACTACTTTTGTAGAGGTCGATATGATATGTAATGTTTTTTCTTAGATGAACTCCTTTTGTAAAGAGGTTGAACTAGAGAAGAGGAGAGAAGGTATATCTTGAGGATTATATCATAGGCCGAGGAGCCTGGTGCGATCTAGTTCGCTTCATATATATCTTACCCATCTGAGGAGAGTTGTAAGCGCACGGCACGAGAATTGCAGAACTACCATAATAAGAGAGCCAAGAGCCAAATCTTTGTGGATGTAGCCCAGGAGGGGATGAACCATGGTAATACCTATGGAATGTGATGAATGCATGCATATATTTGTCATACTTCTAGTAGTTAAACGTTGTGTGTAATGAATGAATGAGTTATTACATTGCTTGTTTAATTGTTGTTGGGATATCAAGAAAAGATTCCATGGAGGTTAAAATATAAAAGAGAATAACAGTATCTTGTAACACAAGTTATAATAAATGATTCAGAATACAGATTCCATATCTCTCACTCAATCCTAGGCTGTAAACACCTGAGTCTTACAACCACTCATTTAAATCTATCTCGAGTGAGACTGCGTAGTGCATTCTATGTACTGTGTTTCTTTCTGTTTTACCAGAAGGGACAATAGTTTTAGGATTTGTTGGTACCCTGAAAGATATGAACCCTGGGTCAACAACGTAGGTAGTAGGGAAGAGACATTCATTAAAACCAATAATAACTCTGTAACAGACCTGGTTCATTTGATCACATACCTGAAAATCTCCTTGACTTTAAGAACAAGAGACTAGCATTTTCATCAAACTTTACTTTAGTCTCACATGACTAATTTTGGATTACTCAACAACCCCAACTTGAAATAATCATAACTATGTACATGTAATGAATAAAGATATGAAAATAGTACACAATGTTCTTTAGTGTCTTTCATGCAATTCCTCCATGTTTCACTACTTGGAACCTCTCAGAAAAGGAGTTATAGCAAAAATGGCATACCTTGTTGAATTTTGGCTTATTATAGAGAGAGAACTTGTAAAGTGTTCCCCACATGGAATATTTGTTGTATGGCTCTAAAAATGGTACACATAATACTAAAATTTGTACTCTAACCAATACATTTTTTCTTACAAAATTTGGATCTGTTATGAAGAAGTTATGACATTTTTACCCAAAACACATGTTTTAGACTAGTTTCAAGACTAGCCATAAACCCTATTTTCCATGGAGTGTAACTCCAAAAATACAATGACCCACAAGATAAATTGTTTATGAGAGCTACTTGGATATGTTTCCTCAATGGACTCCATATTTCGTGGTCTGAATGATTCTAGAAATATCGTTATTGCAAAAATGGTGAGATGACCTATAAATAACATACCTTCGAAAGCATCATCAAAATAATTTATCCTCCATTGAATTTGTTCTTCTTTACTTAACCTTCCCTTTGAAATTTTCCTTAGATATCCTTTGGTTACCTCAGTCACTTGTAGATATTCAATATTCTCAAGTGTAATTAAAATGAGAGACCCATGCCTCTTATTTATACTTTTATGTAGCTTCCTCAAGGGGTTACCTTTTAACCATCTTAAACCACTTTCCTTATTTTAGGGCTAACCCAATTCTAACCACTTGTCCACTTAGTAATTTATCCATTAACTTTATTAATTAAATACTTCTTTGCAACCAATTTGACTACTTTGACCTTTTTGGGCTTCTAGATGACTCATGAGGGTTCTCCAACTTCACATGGCCATAACTCTCTAACCGTGAGGAATTATGTGATGTTCCACATACCACTGAAAATGGCATGACATGTAATATTCATCTAGAATAGTATTACCTTGAAATATATTAAAACTCATATCATTATACATCAAACTAACTTGGGTCCATTACCCAAACCTTTGTGCTACCAGAATCCGCTACCAAACTTTCTTCAAGGGTTGAAATCAATGACTACCAACCCAAATAATCAACAAGAGCTGCGAAACAAAAATATTCAGAGGATGGAACTTGTTGTTTACTTATTATGGATCCACACATATTCCACTAATTGGAGAAAGGCCTTCAACACCAGAGCAAAACTTGCATAGGCTTCAGGTTTTCTTACTTGTTGACAACAATAGACTTAGATGATTTCCTTTAGGAACATTCAGGTTGGTGCACTCATTTGTAATAGGTGGCTTCCTATCATGATGAATAATTGTAAACTGTAAGTTGGTTCTTGCATAAGAACACAAGGAAATATGTTATGTGGTTTTCATGCGGATTGGGTTTCCACATAAAAATTCTAGTGTAATGTGTTTTACGTGTTGTGTTTTGTTTTCTTCATGCATTGTTGATAAAGTAAGTACTTCTAATTGAATTTAATTTATTGAAAGAAAAGGAAATTTATAAATATGATACAATACTAGTTCACCCCCCCTCTCGGTATTGTTGTAACTTATAACAATATCTCTTTTAGACACTAAAAAGTGATATGCTACAAAATTATAACAATTAAATAATTAAATCCATAACTCACTTTAATTATCAACGAGGGGGTGTACAACCTTGAGGGGTGTTATGCACTAGGTATACAAAATAAAAAAAATTATCCACTAAGACGTAAGGTGTTGAAGAGTAAATTCTTTACTCTATGATACAATAGTGAAATACTTAACTACCTATGTTCTAAATAGAAATACATAAGAATAAATTTATTCAATCATAACTAGAGAAATAATTCCTCTCACCATCTATTCATAGATTCTATTAAACCTAGATAATGTTTATATAATTACTCCATTTAATGAGAAAACAATGGAAACAACAACCTTAGATATTATTTGTTCCTTCACATATTGGAACAAAATAGAGAAACACCTACACACATTCAAAGTAAAAAAATCATAAAACTATGCTATCAAGTAATGTACTAAGAAATTATTCTATGTAAAGAACATGGGCTTCATATAGTCGTTCCAATTAATGGCCCTAGCCAAGGAAGTCCCACAAATTCTTACATAGGATCTAAATGACAAGAAAACCTTTATTTATGAGTAAATGAAAATGTTACATCCATATTCATAGTTTTGTATCCTTTGTTCACTATCCAAATGGAAGTTGAAAGGAATTTTGAACTACAAAATAAGATTGAAGAGGGAGAGTACCCTAACTCTAAAATTCAAGTCATATTTATATTGGGAATTCCTTGGATTCTCAAAGGAGAGAGATCCAATAACTTCCCCAATCTAATCACTATAGTTTAGAAACGTGTCCCCTCACTGAATTATACCTAGTCATAGTTGATATTTGAAATTATGAAATCCTATCTTCCTAGCTTGATCTACCCTTAGTCACAACTCAGTTTAGAATGATGAACCTAATCCCCTTATCCTTAGTCAAATATGAGCATTAGAATAATGAGCTCTTTACTAATTACTATCTATGTTTATGAGTCCGACAATATGATAGAACACTACCATGGATTGAGATGACAAAATCCTTATAATTTCTCTTTTCTATTATCGAGTCAAAAGACTCTATAACTCATCATTGGTGAAGTGGTCACAATAGTTATTATAAGCTACTGCAAAGTACTATGAGGTTATCCTCTATTATTTAGTGTTTACTTATGGTTATAAAATGTAATATTATAAGTATAGATCTCAAAATAGTGAAATAAAATGAAAATATAAAAATAAGTTACAAATTTTTTTTGTTAGGTATAATTTGTAGCAAGAGTGTACAAATAACAGTAATCTAATGGTTGTGTGTTAGATATAGATAGAATTGGAAATAAGAACTAGAAAACCTAGCTCTAATCTATGTCTACCATTATCAAGTTTGGATTTCTCATGAAGTAAAAAATAAATCATGAAAAGAAACAATAACATGAACAAAAACTTACAAAGAATGAAAGAATTATTCCATTATCCAACCGTGAAATCCAAATAGTACACCTAAGGAGAAGAATTTTTTAATATGTTTTGCACTCCAAAAAATCCTATTTCCAAGGGTCATTGTCTTCCATGATGTGTGTAAACCCCCTCCTTGGTGGAATGAGAAAATAGCATGAAAATGAAAACACCATCAAGAGGAATAAGTCTTGAAGATATTTGGTGTGATTTTGGTAGCATGTACCTACTATGGATGAGTGGTATGCATGGAGTGACCTCAAGCCTTTATTTATAAAGAAAATAATGGTTAAACCACCTTGATATGGTATTCAAAATAATGGTTAAATATGACCAAATAAAAGTTAATAATACAAATTAGGGTTTACAAATGCCCACTTATAACTACTTTCCCTTTTTGGAAAATTTAGGTTGGAAATGGTTAAAATTGTGAATTTTATAGAGTTGTGAAGATTTTGGGGGTACTTTATATGTTGGTAATGCACTTATTAGGAGTAATATATGCAGTTTTCCTTTTTTTCCAAAAATGGATTTGTCCCAATAGCTTATGGAGGTTTAGTGGTGTTGGAAAATAAGGTTAAATGGAGGCCAACCATGCTAAACTTGACATGTTTAAGCAATAATTGTGGAAATGTCACAAGTGAATAGTTTTGAGGTGACAACAATCACCCCCTAATGTGTGACGTTAGGAGAAAATCATATGAATAAAATATATCATATTTTTCTTTTTCCAATACCAAAGAGGACCAAGGAGGGAGAAGAGTGTCTAGGGAAGGAGGACCGCTCATGGAAGGGCATTGGAGAACCACTTGTTAACAAGGAAGTAAAAAGGTGATATGTGTACAATATCTTAATAGGGATGAAGTAAGCATACTCATACTCATCAATATATCACATGATAATGATAAAATGGTGTTCCATGGAAGAA
Source organism: Picea sitchensis (assembly GCA_010110895.2). NCBI lineage: Eukaryota > Viridiplantae > Streptophyta > Pinopsida > Pinales > Pinaceae > Picea > Picea sitchensis. The sequence continues at coordinate 16,228 of SNQJ01S0055247.1, forward strand.
ATGGGCCAGGTGCATAAGAAAAAATGGGGTCTCAATACAATACAATATGAGGACCGTGAAAAGGTACCTATTGAGGTAGGTGAAATTCCCTTCAACAGAAAAGGGTAATCCACCATATCAAGTCCCAGTTAGACCTCACACCATTTGGGATAGGAGTCCCATATGGATTCTGACCTGGTAGGAATTACTTGTATGAGAGGGGTATAGGTGATTAATAGAATGTGAAAATGCAGTGATGTAAGTATGAACTATAATACATGCAATAAATAAATACAATTTATCCTATCCTACCTAGGAGAAACAAATATAATAAATAAACATATATTAATGTAACCACTCCATGTGTATAACCCCTACATATATAGTTGTTACATGAACACAAAATAATAACATATATACATAAATAAATGCATTCACAAAAAAGGTATGTTGTAATAAATCATTCATGCCCATCTATGAATCGTATCAGAACATTAATAATAGAGAAGAACATAGACTTTAAATGGTATCAGAACATTAATAATAGAGAAGAACATAGACTTTAAATGGAAAAACATTCATGTAAGAAAATCATTTAAATGAACAATGTAACCTTACAACATTTCACAACAACTAGAAGTTCATTGGAAGCATTTCACAACAAACAATCATTAGAAAAAATGGTCTCCTATCCATCAAAATGGCCTCGAGGGTTTCTTTCTATTAATATTTCAAAAACGTAGTTCTCCAAAATTAAAGAATGGAAGATCCCTTTCTAAGTGGGTAATATTTGGATCATATAGTTGAATTTGGTAATTGTTTATGGGGACTTCTTGAATTCCCCAAAAATAGTTATAAACTCTTGATCTTCCCTATTCTGTTTCTTTCTACTTCACAAAACTAAAATTGAAATTTACAAATTCAAATTTATTTCATGATTCCCCTTTGTTATTATCTCTAATATATGTTTCCCACACTTCATGATAATATGAAAATGATATTATTCTATAGAAAAACAAATATTCTAAAGTAATTTCATGGGTTTCGAAGTTTTGAGATAGGATTTTAATGTCCCTTCTTAGGGTAGCCAAGAAATATTGAATTAGAATTTGATATTTTGTTGGATTTATTACATGTTCATCCATCAAGTCATTGGTTACCCTTCGTGGTATTATAACAACCCATTCTCCATAGCACATGGAATCCTCCATATCTTCCTGTATTTGTTCATTGGGTTGACCCAACTTGCCAATTTGGGGGAAATGTCATTTGATGGACAAAATGATGGTTTCCTTGTGGAGCCTTGTGCATATAGCAAGGGAATTCTTCAAATCCCTTTATGTAGTTTCTCATATTTGTTGAAAGTTAGAAAAGTTATCATAGATCAATTTACTTCCCCAACCAATCATTATTGGGAGGACTTTGGGGGCATTTAGGTTTCTATTTTCCCATTTTTTCATCTCATCCAAGCATGTTCTTATCCCAACAAACTCAATGTTTTTGGTCTTGGTTTTGTCCAGTTGTTCTAGGATTTGAGTAGCCTTCTTCTGAAAATCCTTCACTCCAATATAAATTTATTTGGATAAGTTATGACATTATTTTCTTACCTATTCAGTACTTACCCTAAACTCCTGGATTATGGTTCTATCACCCTTATAGAATTGTGCCTATTCTTCCAGGGTCCTAACTCTTTCTTTATACTATTCAATCTCTTAAATCATATTCTTTATATTTTTCTCATAAGCCCAAGTAAAGGATATGCCAATTGAAGAAATAACGAATGGGTTATCCTTTATATTTTTTACCACAAATTTTTCTGTGGTGATTGAAAGTGGAGCCACTCTAGAGACAGGTAATATTTTGATGTTCTGTTGAACTGTCTTGCCCGAATCTTTGTAAAATTTGAAGGAGTTTGGATTTTCCACTTTTCAGGCCTTGGATGATGTAAATACCCCTTATCCAAATTATCCTATTGGAATATTCCCTATAGTTATAGGTGTTCCTAAGTATGTTCCTGGCATGTCATTGTGTTGGCAGCCAATTCACTTTTTTATACTGTCCTTATAAGCTGCCTACGCCAGTGTTTTGCGAACCTTTCTTTTCATCGCAATCTTTGGAATAAAACAACACTGCTATTTTTGCGTAATTGTCACACCTTCCATTGTTCTCGTTTTCACGACTGCAAGTGTGAAAACTTTGATTTCAAAGTCACATTAAAATCGTCACTGGTCACTCTTGTCTATGTGTTCATTGCATTTCCAATTTAATTATAGTTCCACAGTTGGCAAGGCTCCAAGATCTTTACTCATTTGAAAATCTTTAATTGTTAATATGACTTCGCTTTTATAAGACTGTGATGATATTCTTATGATCGAGTTTTTGATACATTGGTGTTTTGATGGTCTATAGTCTTTCATCGATTTCCTTGACACATTGGTTTCATGAAAACACATTGACGTTGTGTTAGACCCTTGGTAGAATCATTTCATTAAAAACACACATTTGATATGATCAAAC
>SNQJ01S0055247.1:32977-50504 GCA_010110895.2 Picea sitchensis
AATTTAATGAATACAGGTTTATCTTTTTCATTAATTGAATTGTTTTGTACAAATTTTGCACAAGGATTTATCTGACTGCGATAATTTGTTAATTATAAGATTGTTGTAATTTTTTATGTCTTGTTTGTCCTGTTATTATATTTAAAGAGCACAACTTCTTCTTGGTTATGAGAAGCTCGTGGAGAATCTGGTGTGGGTTTCCTCCCACCGAACAACTGAATCAATTATTGCATACAGGACAAACCTGAAACGTTACTTCAGGTCAGTTTGCTATTTGTTATTTAATAGTTAGTTTATTTGTGTTATTTAAGTAGTTTAGATAGATATATGTATAGTTCAGATTTATAGTTAGTGTTATTATTTTAGTTGCTTAGCTTAGATAGTTTTTTTTTATTATTTAATTTCTTTCTCATAAAATTATAAAAATCAAAAAACAATAGTTTCGCTATCTTAGGACAATTTACAAATGATTTTTGCAGGTTTTCATTTAAATCTATAATCTATAAATATTGTATATTTGTAATTGGATCTGATTCTGTTGATAATTGAACATTTAATTTTATAGAATTATAGTTGTATGATTTAGGTAATAGATTGTATATATGTAGTTTAGATTTGTTTATTAGTTTGTTTTAATTTTTTTTTTTCATTTAGATTAGTTCCTTAGTATAGTTTTCTTTTGTTTTTCTAGGACTTAGATCGGCCAACAGAGCCGCTAAACTCGTCAGGGTGGGTTATCCCAAACAGCTTGGGTTATTTAGACAACCCCGGACCGGATCCACTCTTCCAGTTGGCGAGCGTTCATTTTCGCTCGTCAACACATTGTCTAATGGGTTTGTGTCATGTGTGTCTTCCCATGATTTCTTATTTTATTGTTCTTTTCTATTCATTTCCTCCTCTTCTATGTTTCATTAATCTTCTTTTTCCTTGAGACATATTTATTTCTCCCTTTGTTCTTCCTCCTTTATTTTCTAATCTTCCATTTCTGCTACTACTTCTTATTCTTACTTCATTTTCTTCTCTATTGCTTCTGCTTTTTCTTCTCTTCTCTTTTGTTCTTTCTCAGCCTTTGACTTATTTTATACTTCTAATTTCTTTTTTATTTCTTCTTTTGTATCCATATATTCTCTCTTTTCTTATACTCTACCTTTGTTCTCGGAGTTTCATCACCTTATGAATATCACCTTGTCATAAGTCCTTGATATTATGTGAATTTCACCTTCTTCATAGGCTTTGGACTCGTAACTCCACCTATACTTACATGTCTTGTAGTGTTTGTTGATGACTCTTAGGGGGTCATGCCTACAAAATATTTCTTCACTGAAGTGGAAGGTGAATAGGATGTTATATTCTTCTTGACCCTTCATTATTTTTGTAAAGGAATAAGTATCATCCTAGAGGAGTAGTGGTGTATAGATCATATTTTTGTCTCTATTCATGGTTGCACCTACCTCATGTACCTGAGTCTGGTATGTTATTTACTATAAAAAATGTTTGTCAAGAAAAAACTTAGGGAGTAGGTGATGGGATTTGGTGGCACTGTATACTTTGATGTAGGTTCCATGATCCATTAGGTACCAATACCTTATATTTCCTTATATAGCCATCTATTTATTATACATATAAGGCGTAGGGGAACATAATAGTACTTGAAATAGAGGGACAAGGAATTTATCACAGATATGATGGTATATTGAATGGTACTTGTAGTTCCGTAGGATTTTGAAATAGATTTGGATGGGGAGATTTCCCATATCCCAAGCTTAATCCATCTATGGGTAATCGTGGATCATGTTGTTGGAAATTGTGTTGTCATTGATGTCAAAGGAATGATCTCGACTCTGAGAGATGACCCTGTGTAAATGATAGGTCCAAGGATTGAGCCAGACAAATAGAGGATGAATATAGATTGATGAGACTCTGATAATTGACCCAGTCAAAGGAAATTGAGAAAATCCCCATGCACTATTATGCCTCAATGAAATGTTTCACTTGGCACTTAACAGGTTTGCAAAATATGAGTATCGAGAGGAAGGATATCAAAGAAGTGTCAAATCCTTGAAGAGGATAAGTATCAAATATGACCCCTACCATGAATAAATTCTTATGTTCAATTCAAAGAAAATCATAGCCATTAATTCAACACAATGAACAAATTTGGACCTTTGATTGAAGCATACAAATGTGACATGGATTCTGATGATGAAGGTGTCTTGGAGTTAATGAAAACCATTGATATATGAGAGTGGTTGTAGGAAATAATATGGACTATTAATAAGAGAGAAAGGATACAATGAGACTCCGATGGGAAAAAATATGAGATCGAGTGGCAATCGTTGATTCAATGTAGCAAAAACATCTAGACCATTGGTCACAGGACGTGATCGTTAGAGTGTTTGAATTCCTGGAACTTCGACAACAAAAGAATCGTTGATCTATTGGAGAAATAGAAAATCGATCTATACCATTGATCGGATGAGAAAAAATTTGATGGTGACAGTGAGCCGGCTCACATGACACCTTAGTTGTAATTTCAAAGACACGAAAGAAACAACAGTGCCACATGTAAAATTCCACGACAACAATGTATATGGAGAAGGAATGGATAATGTGATTAGGTCATAGTCAAGTCAATGCCACATCATCTGTGAAATTAGTTTGACGTAATGGGATAGCTCGACCATCAAAATGATAAGGATGAACACGTGGAATTTAGAGTGTCCCAAGGGTGACACATATCAGTTGTTGATTATGTCAAATGAAAGTGGGTCCTAGTTGAACGTAAAAGACCGTTGTGACATCATATCATATATGAATCATTAATATAGGAAGCGAGAATATATACATTGTTCATTGGAGAGGCTTTGGTCGAAGTGGAGTTGATTAATGAGTTCTGATGAAGGAACTTCGAGGAGAAATATGGACCATAGTTTGGTATGCAAGCGAGTTGAAACCTTAGTTGTAGATCAACGTGGACCCCATACGAATTTGTCACATACATTTATAATGACAGGAGATAATTGATGTGCACGTTGAGAGAGATATGAAATCAAGGAAATTGATTTCATATTGTGAGGACCGTTGGATCTATCGCAGTACCATTCGTCAGAGTAGACTATGTAAAGGTACTCTGATGATGGAACTCTGAGGAGCGATCTAGGCCATAGATAGGAAAAAAGAAGAGACAAAACAAAAACCATAGATTCATCAGAGGATCTATTGGTGCATACCATTTTTGGGAATAGTGTAGAAATCAAGGAACTAGTTGAGAAAGGGGATAGAAAAGGAGCTTGTGCCAAAGAATAAGGAAAAGTAGTGCGAGGAAGTGAAAAGTCAAAGAAAAGGAAGAAGGACACGGATCAACTATGCACACGAAGTTGGAATGTAGAAAAACCTAATCCACTTAGGGTTATGGTTTTGGTCATTAATGTAATGGGGTTTAACCATGTTTTGTAGTATAAATATCTATTATAATATTTGAGGAGATTCGCGGTTATGATGAGTGTGAGTGCTAGCAAGATATTTGAGTAACTAGTTAATTTTTTGGTATGAGTTTTGTTGAGAGTTGTGGAACTAGTTTTGGAGAGGAGTCTGTTTTTGAGTTGTAACTGAAGGTAATGTCACAAGCTGTGGAGATTGGTGTGACCTTGTCAGACTCACCATTATCACCATCCTATTATGTAATTCTTGCAATGTAGAAAATTGATGAATAATAATAAAGAAACAATGAATTCCATATATTTGTGGACGTATCCCAAGGGGGGTGAACCATGGTAAAAATTTGTGTCTCTACATGGAATATTTTCTTATTTCTTGTTGTTACTTTATTTATGTTGAATTAATGGATTTGGTAGAAATAAAATGCAACACGCACTAGGTTAAGTCAGGATGTTTACTACAGATTGAATGTTAATGAATGAATATGGTTATATAATGGTATATATGATTAATGCTGAAGTAAATAAACTATGTATAACATCCCCATGAGAAACATCCCTTCCATGATTGCAGACATCTGGGTCCTACAATCACCCATAAGCCATCTCGGGTGAGACTAAATTGTGCACTTTGTGCGCAGTGTTTCCTTTTGGTCTCCAAAAGGGTTGGTGGTTTGTAGGTTTTGTTTGGAGAACTAAGGTAGAACCTGGGTCAGCCCATATATCCAAAAAATGGTTATGTTTCTGGTTGGAACTCAGAATATTGGATTGGAAGGGTATTTTTGAAGGAAAGTGAAGAGAATGTTGTCGTATAAGGGGATGTTTAGGCCATGGAGTCCAACTAACTAGGATATTGAAAGATGGTTGGAAAAATAATATCTTTAGTTTGCACAGAAGAATAATAGAAGCTCCAAGTATACTCCACACCAGTATTTACATAGGTATTTGTTTACTGATCTTCATGAGGCATTTTTCTATTGTTTTCCAGATTTTCTACAGGAGTGGATATTTAAGTTGAAGGATAATCATCCAATTAATCGGATAGGACCAATAGAGTGGAATATTGATAATATTGCATGGATACATAGGGTCAATAATAAATTCACTCACGTAATGGATTTATGGTTAGACAATATTGTTGCAGGATTGATTACTAAGTTTGTAGTCGATAATGAAAAGTATTAAACTGCTGCAGAGCAAGACTTTTTGAAGGGACCAAGAGGAAGGTATATTTGATCGCTTTACACATTGATACAGATTTTATTTCATGATAAAGGAGTGATGACAATGGATTCAAAAAAATAATTCACTCTATGCACATGGGGGAACTGGGGGAGGAAATAAGGAATATCTGAGATATGGAGAGGGCTCTAGGGAGAGGACATAAGAAGGAAGAAATGGACCCCATTATAGTGGATGAGGAACAGATCAAGGAAATAATGGAAAGAGTAGGAGTGACACAAAACAGAAGACCCTACCAATATAATATCAATACGAAAAAGACAGAAGTAGTCGAGCGAGAGGGATTGGATAGTGATGAAGAGGAGGTAGAGGATCTATGTACGATGGGGAATATCGAGGAAATCCTACACATCACATATGAGAGGAAAACAAGAGGTCAAAGTTCCAAGACAGAAGAAGGCTCTCAATTCCATATATGAATTAGTGTGGAACCCACAACCCCATGTGCGACTAAGACATCTGAAGAAGAAGAACCGTTTAGACAACTAACAATTTGTGGTAGAAGGATTTTAGTACGATGAGGATCTAGTGGAATTTCAAGTGGAGGTACAAATTCAAGTAGTGGTAGTCATTTATCTACACAACGCGGAGGTGGTAGTACAAAAAAATTCATAATGGAGGGAGAAGATCCAACTATTCGGTTACCAGAGTTCCATGGAAAAGGGTCGGAGGAACCAGAGAAGAATTTGTTTATTTGTGAGAAGTTTTGGGCAGCTAAGTAGATCAAAGATGAGGATACAAAAGTAGCGCAACTTGAAATCACATTCAGATACCGCACATTGGAATGTTATATGGTCCTTGCAGTAAACAGTCCAGAAGGTGCACCTACAAATGTCGCATATGTGAAGAAAACATTAATAAATGAATTCCAACGACCTAGTTTAGAAGCTCAGTTTATGAATGAGATGACTGAAATCAAACAAAATCCAAGTGATTTAGTTTGGTAAGTTGATCATAATTTCAAGAGAATAAAAGGTAAGTTGAAGTATCCTATCACAGATATGCAACCTAGACACTTATTTGTGAATTCATTATTTCCACATTTGAAGTACCCATTGAGGAACATAAGTTTTAGACTCAATATGAGGCTTTGCAAGTATCCTTGTAGTTGGAGTAAAATCAGTATAAACATATAGATCCAGTTGTGGAAGACATGAGAGAATATATTAATAACCTAACATTTCAATTGAATCAAAACAAAGGTAAGGAGAAGAGGTAAGTTGTTTGGAGCACATTATGTATAACATAAGGACATCATAAGAATGAGTGCCCAAAATTTGTGCAGTACTTGGGAGAAGGAATGCCAAATAATTTACCCACAGGAGGGCCATGGTGTGAAATATGTAGAACACATGCAAATGATCATTATCATTGTCCCATGATGTAAAAGTATCAAATAGTGCCTAAGAACACATTTTTTAATTTCTACAAGTCTGTAGTACATGAAGACAATTGTTATCGAACAAATCGGTAAGTGCGGACACAAACTAATATCCCTAAATTCAACAAGAATCTAGAACAAAACAGAGTAGAATGCAAGCTTCTCCTTATATTTCATTGTAATGTAAACTAGTTCAGAGAGGGAAAAATGACATACCATTTAAATTATGTTTGATCATTTCTAGTGTCATCCGTGTTCCATATTTGGATTTGTGGGATGTTGAACCTGTTAAAAATCACAAACCAACAAAGAGAGAAAACAACGATATATATATTCCAATGAAGCCTATGTATAAGATCAAGGAGTTGTGCAATAAAAGTAGAGACACCTTTATAGGGAAGAAATTTATTATTTCATTATATTGAATGAAAGTGGAGAATACAAACCATGCCTTGATGTTGCAAGGTCCCTTCCAATGGCCCTTTTCTTCAACACACACACCTTTTCTCCAATGATTTTGATGAAGAGTATTCACAACTTGACTTGGAAAGCTAAAGAAAAGCTAACACAAATACAATCTTCAATAGAATTATTCATGCATAAGCYAGCCTAGCCTTTCCCATGAGAGATCCCTTTTTATATAGGGTGAAAGAGGGATGGATGAGGAGATTAGGATGATCCCACTAAATCAGAGAAGCGAGTAAGATCCAAATCGATTGGAGGCCACCTCATCTTCTAGAGGATTCCCTTCTAGAACTTTCATGAATTTCATCTTTTTCTCTTGTTTGATCATCGTCGCACCCTATGCACAAGTATCCTGTGGCGACACCGCAGTCCAATTTTGATGCAAAATGTGGTAGTCAAGCATCGTCACACCCCAAACATTTAGCGAGGTGCAACGATCTCCTTTGATATGGTTTTTAAGAAAATAAAGATAATTCATTTTCTCATAGAGAAAGTATCATTTAGTATATTTAGGGAACAAAGAAGTGAGTTATGCACATATACTCAGTTGATCATAGGGGTGACCAAAATAATGTGTAATAGAATGACCCCCAAAGTATGAAGTTGCAACCTCTGACAACATAAATATTGTGTAGAATGTGTGTGTCGAGAACAAGGAGCACATCGGTCGGGAACCTGCAAACAACCAAGCATCTGCATAACAATATACCATTTTGTGAGGTAGGCATTCCCATAATTATACTACAAGTGACTATAATCATAAGTTTCAAGTGAGTCATGGCCACCAAACATACATTATAGATCCATGTCATTATGATTCAACATAGCCATGAGAAAGCATTGTGGATATATGCTCTAAAAACTTAGATTTGGACATAGCCACGAGACATACATAGTGGATCTATGTGTTAGTACAGACTTATGAATACTCCATCACAACCTGAACCGATATGGTGTGATCCAGGGTCTTCATTTCCATCATGCCGAAGTATGAATCTAGCCATGTGATTATAGGCATCAAAGTCGAACATGGTAGAAACCACTTGACTACCAGTCATTAATGGATACCGTTAACAAGTGTGAGGGAAATCACCATTGATGTCAATGACCCCCAAGGTACTCTAGTACAATCCAACGAATGTAAATAAATAATTTGAAGTCAAACACTCGATGGAATATTCTAGTCAGGGGCCAATAATGTGAACCCACTATTGAATGTGAGGAAACCTGCCATTGAGGCATGTAGGTTCCAAGGTACTAAATGATTTCTAAGTCTAATTCTCAGATAATGAGTTGAAGTCAAAAATAAGAGACTTGTCATAGGAGGTCCTTAATGCATCCCCCATCAATGACATGAAATATGTAACCAGTTTTAAGTAGATCAGAGCATAATGAGATTTAGGACTGACTCAGGGAAGGCCAACATGGTAAGATTTAAGGAATGCAGATGGACGACTCGATAGAAGGCTTGTTTAGGTTGAACTTCTCTTGAATATATGAACGACATGAAAATTGTCTTGGCATCATTGAATCAAGGAGGACCCAACATATGGAATTGTAGATGGTCAAACGAGAGACAAATGGATTTTCCAACCCAGATATAATGAAGAAGAGGGGTTTCATGTTCAAGAGTGACTTACTGCCACTAACACATATACATATATACATTTCTTTCCCAATTCCCCCCCACCATTTCTGGTGAGTACATCTTTATTTTTACACAAGCTTGAGGAGGATACCATATGCATGTAATGTAAGCTCATCCTTCGGATGAGTCCCTCGAAGTATTTTTAACGAACCCTGACAAGGAGTTGTTTTGTCCCATACGGTCCTTTTGATGCTTGTTTTATGATTCCAAAGAAAGAAAAATCAGGGGTTTTTCATGTTTAGAGAGTCTGAAAAAAAATTAGAAAACTCAAGAATGTCCTTTTTCGTAAGTTATTCTGACGAGACCAAAAAAGAGATAATCTGTCGCTCATCAAACGTTTTCTTCAAATACTTTTATGAGCATGAAAAGAACAAGGTCACTCGGCTATCTTTTCATCTTTAGGGAAATTGAAAAGAGATTAAAGGATACTCCATATGGTTAATTTTTTTATTTCCATTACGAGTCCAAAAAAATGGATAAAAGGTTAATCGATTACATTCTCATAGTTTCACGAGTGTGAGAAAGAACTAAGACCATGCTGGGAGTTTCTCTTGAAAAACCCTAAATGTATATATACATCATAAAAAGATGCAAAAACGACCAAAAAGAGGTGATCCATATCAAAAGTATGGTCCTCAGATCTCTCAACCTGCAATATCAACACTCTGTAAAGTTCATTAGGTTTAGGGAATAGGTAAAAATATTTAAAAATTAATTTAATTTGAAATTAAAATGGTAAAAATACACAAAACAGGTCAAAACTAGTTCATTTACGATTTCATTTGCATTTTCACCAAACTAGTGCCAAAACCCCCATTTTTCCTCTGATTTTCAAGTGACGATTATGAAGCGCATGATGGACAATTTATCGAGTTGCTTCCATGAAGTAGGTATTCTTCCTCTCCTCTTTATTTTCATTGTACAATTTTTCATTTTTAATAGTTCAATTTTGAGTTATGGGTGATTTTCCAAGGGTCATTGTGCTTTGAGATCGTCGCAGACCCACCCTATCGTGAGCTGTGACGATCCCAAATCATCGTAGGGGTTCCACAATTGGGGTGAAATGACACTGCACTATGGAAAAAAGAGCCCTTGTGATGACCACAACTCAAAATCTAAAAAGAGATATAGAGCTAGGAAAACTTTCAATTTTGAAATTTTGATGAACCTAATAATCTTTTATTGTTGTTTGGTAGGTTTTTGTTGGTCAACATTCTTGAGTGGAGGGAACGAGAGCATGAGGAGGAACATTAATTTCCAGGAATGATCTGGTCATTGTCATGGCACTCTGCGAGTGTGGCTTGCTAAAAAATTTCAAAGTTCAGGGCATGAGGGCCCAATTGAGACTATTGGAATACTTAGTCCACACGTGGGACGTTAATGAGTAATCATTTCATGTCAGTGTGCATACACTCGCCTTAAATATCGATGAAATTTAATTCTTAACTGGCTTATCTCATTGAGGTTCTTGGGTGTCACTATCGGGAAGCATAGGTAGTGGTGAACCCATGGATTATTATGTAGCACATCATTGCATACCTGGTACAGAGAAGCATAGTGGCAAAGTTTCCATAAAGGATGTTCAAGATTTTCCTTTGAGAACTATCCTCTATACTATCACTTGGATGGAAGAGAGTGTGGCTCCCCACATGGATTTACAAAGCCACTTCCAGTATGCTATCGAGTGTATGGAGCCCCGGGTTTTCAATTGGTGCAAGGGTCTTCTAAAAAATATGAAGAAAAAATTGACAAAGTGTAGGACCGGTCAATTGAAACAATTTGGGTATGGATATATTTTGGTATCCTTCTTCCTAGAGAGGGTCCCCATTTTGCATCTACAACATGTGGAATGGGGAATACCCACTCCATCAGATCCTCGAATGAAAATATGGGGAGATTTGATGGCACGTCATGGTGGCGTGCCAATCGTTACATATGATCAAGCTTTCTTCAAGTGGTTGAGGAATCAACTTTTCATGGTTGAGGAATATGAATTGCCAGGACCTACTTCCGTGGAGACCTCGACTTGGAATTACTTGAGGTTTCTCAGTGGGGAGAGATAGGTAAGAAGGATTTTTTCATTATATTTTGTTTTTGGTATTTTAATTATAAAATGTTTTTGTTATTTATCCGAGACAAAACAAGTTCTCTCAAGAATGCAGATGTGGTGCCTTTTAGGCCTCCAGGATCATATCCTATCTAGAGACATGGAGAATATAGGCATAGTGGAGGTTCGAGGGGTGGTTTTTGGGGATCTCAATGATATTGAAAATAATATTGAGGTATTGACCATCAACATCCTCGACATCAATGTGGACGAGTTACCCCAACACTACAAACATCATACAATTGGTGTGTCATCATGCATTGCTTGACTACTCCATGGAGTGGCACAGGAAAATGCTTGTTATGGCGAGGAAAATCCTTGATGCATATGTATATGAAGCTATGTAATTCAACATTTTGACATTTTTATCTCAAGACAAACACTTTTTGTAACTTTTGACGTTATAATATAAAACTCCTACCAACTTACTTGTCTTTTCAATGTGTGTTTGGATTTATAAATGGTGCAAATGTATATCTAAAACATAATTAACCAATACATATGTTAATGTGTTTAGATATCTAGGAATGTGTTGATATTCAATATAATCAAAATGTCTTTCCAAGAGGTTAATTCTCAAGTATACCTATAACAATGTAGGACTTCGGATGGAATAAATGTTGCTCAATTATAACACCACTAGTTGCGAATCAAGATGTACAATAAGATGACAGATGAAAAATGAAATGGCGTCAGTTAATAACTCAATAACTGCATTGTATTCTGCAATATTATTAGTTTCACGACCAAGAAAAACATCGTGTAGACTGATCAACTCATCCATAGGTGCATAGATTTCCCATGCAGCAGATGCTAGATTTTGGGTACTGTGACTAGCACCATCAACAAATCTGATATAGGGTAGTGAGGACACTGACATATGGAAACCAAGAACAAGGAAAGGTAAGAAGCTTAAAGGATGAACAAGAAATGAAAGAGCACACACTAGAGTATGATACACTAAAAATACAAAGCACTCATGAAAAACATATTTTAAGCATAGTACTTCTTTAGGTAAAGCCCATTTCTGGGTTCACCCAAAGGGATTCCATCATAATCCACCAGTTCATAAGCCCCTTTATCCAACACTCTTTTAACAATATAAGGGCCATGCCACATAGGCTAAAATTTATTGGCCCCCATCAAATCACGATATTGTTCATAAAGGATAACTAAATTTCCCTCAGATAAAACATGCAGTTTGACATCCTTGTCGTATTGAGCTTTGACACATTTTTTCTAGGTTTCTATGACTAATGCAGCGTCATTGCGAGTCTCGACTAATTGCATTAAATACAAGAGACGTTCTTCATCGAATGTGGTTTTAGGGAGAAGTTCGAAAGCTAGTTTCAAAGACAAGATTTCACATTTAATCGAAAAAATGGATTCGATACCATACACTAATTGGAAAGGTGTAAACCCTGTGGTAGATTTAACATATTTTCGATAGGCCCATAATGCCGAAAAGAGAATTGTGTTCCAGCTTGACTTGTGAATTCCTACCATTTGTTGAAGCATATTGGTTAGAACTTTATTGATTTATTCAACTTGGCCATTAGCCTATGGATAGTAAGGGATTCAGTTTTCATGTTGAAGACCCAACTTATCCGTAAGTTCAAACATCATGAAATTGTGAAAATGGTTTCCATCGTTAGTGATGATGGCTTGAGGGACACCAAACCTAGTGACAATATGATTGAATATGAACAATGCTGTATTTTTCTCAGTATTATCAAATTTAGGCATCGCATTGGCCCATTTAGTGAAATAATCCATAGCTACAATAATGTATCCATTTCCCTCAGCCGAGTGAGGGTTACATGTCATGAAGTTGATGCCCCATTTAGCGAATGTACCTATGGAAACTACAGGATAAAGAGGAGCATGATGTGATTGGATCTTATTGCTATATGTTAGATACGCATGGCATTTATGAATGATAGTAATGCAATCCTTAAACAATGAAGGCCAGAAGTAACTAGCTCGTAAGATCTTTTCAGCAGTGGCATGCCTACACATATGACCACCACATGCTCCAGAATGACATTCATTTAAAGGTTTCTTGGCTTCATCATAGGTTACACATCGTCGAAATACGAAATCAATACCATGATGGTAAAGGGTATCACTGAGGATAATGTATTGATGGCTTCATACCGAATTCGATGAAAATATACACAAGAAGTATTAGGCTGAAAATTTTGGGTTTGGAGAGAAATAATAATGTCTCCATACCAGATTTCATCTGAACTAATAATATAGAGAGACTCATCAGGAAAAGAATCTTCTTCCACAATTTTTGTCTCAGCGGAGGGAAGGTCACATATAATCTCGACAAAGACTAAATATTTCTTTGACTTGGTTCACTCAAACTCCAAATCAAACTCTTGGAGAATCACTATCCATTTGGAGTATTTCCCCCCCCAACAATTGTCGTGTAAGGGTATGTTGCATAGTGTTGCAATAAAAATAATCGTGGTTGTGCACAATAATATATAATGATAAAAACGTTGAACAATTTGAATATCCTCCAAGGCCAGTTTTTCCACATGCATATATTTAGTTTCGGTGGTTGTAAGACTTCGACTCAAATAGTAAATAAACTGTTCATTGTGATGATCATCCTCTTAGACTAGAACCATGGCTATGGTAGAGTCTGAAGTAGCCAAGTATAAGAAATAATGTCGACTATAATCGGGGGGAAATGAAAGTTGTGTACGGGTTAAGGCAAGTTTCAAAGCTTCAAAGGATTTGTTGGCAGTGTCGTCCCATATAAAATCATGACCCTTCTTAAGAAGTCAAGTGAAGCCTTTCGTTGGTTCGACATAATTGGGAATGAATCGGTGTAAAAAAATTTCCCTCCCTTGCAAACTTTGGGGTTGGCATAAGTTAGAAAGAGCATGCAAATTGAGAATAGATTCAACCTTCAAAGGTTCCACCCTGATCCCATGTGTAGAAATGATAAATCCAAGAAGTTGTCAAGACTCCACACAAAAAGCACATTTATGTGGATTCAATCATATGTGATAATAGAGACAATGTAGGAAAATGGCATGTAAGTGTGCCAGGTGATCGTATTGATGCATGGAATGTGTCAGTAAGTCATCTAGGTAAAGTTGTAAAATGTGCTTACTATCATGAAAAACATAATACATAGTACGTTGAAAAGTCACACCAGCATTATTGAGACCAAAAGGGAGTTTACGGTATGTGAAGGTACCCCAAGGGAAAATAAAAGCAGTCTAATGTTGATCAATAGTTAAAATATTGATTTGATTATAGCCAAAGAATCCATCCATAAACACAAACACATATCGTTCCTTGTTTCTTCATAACCGGAACAATATTGGACACTTAATCAGTCAATGCTACAGGGTAGACAAAACCAAATTTAGCAACTTTTTCAACTTTGAGTTTCATAGCATAAAAGTTTCGTGGATGGACTGGGTGAAGTATTTTTTGAATGGGTTTAGCATCTGGGTATGTCTTAATCTCATGTACAACAATATCTGAATCAATTCCAAGCATTTCTTCATAACTCCATGCAAAAACATCATGAAATTCTTGGAAAAGGGCATTGTAAATTTGGATCTCATCAGGAGAACATGAGGCACTGATATGAACATTTTCCACAATTCCAGGATTAATCAAAATATATAGAGGAATGGTGGGTGAAATATTTCCCAAGTTCCCTTCATACAAAACATCATGTGTTGGTTCAGAAACTGGGGGAATAGTAATGACTGTAGATGGATTCGAAATCTGCTAGTAACTCTCGATAGTCTCGAGTTCCAGGAAGAGAATAGAATTATGATGACCATCATCCCATGGGGTGTCTTCCATGGACATAAATGTACTGATCATTTCATCGGTGTGAAATACCATATGAAATGGATCAGGAGACGTATCTAAGAGAGAACGAGGAGAGGGAGTTGTCTATTGAATAGCTTGATAGGCCAATTCCACTGGACTTAAAGGCATTCGGTCACCATAATGAATACATTCATCCAATATAGGTACTATCCAAGGGTCATAAGACTCAGGGGTTTCACCAAAAATGGTCTAAATCATGTTAATAGAAGCGAAAAAAGGAGGAGGAACATCGAGTGGCGGAATGGGGAAAGTACCCATTAACGATGAATCCTTTAAAAGACCCACACTGACATTCTCATAACCAAGAGGTGTTTTCTCTGTGAATGGAATGTTACTAGTGCACGAATCAGAACTTAAAAGGGTGAGCTAATCTATGGTAACAACTTTACCTTGGTGAGGGAAACGTATCACACGGAAAATAGTAGAGACAAATGCATGCATAGAATCAATCCAACTACGACCAAGTAAAAGGTTGTAATCGAGAGGTGCATTAAACACCTCAACCTCAACAGTAACTTCTTTTCCCTATAACGCTATAGATAACGAAGGAAACACACCATAAGGTTTAAACCCTGTACCATTAAAATCTTTTAAAGTATTGTGTGACTCAGTAAGGGTAGGAGACCCAATGGCTTTCCAACAAGTGACAGACATGATGCAAGTCAAATATCCTTCATCAAAACATGTTCTAAAAATATTCTTATTTTCCACAATGACTTTTATTTGAAATGCTAATTGATGAGGGAGCCTTGGAATATGATCTTCCAAGTCAAATATTATCAAATTCATATAGGTAGGATCGATTCCATTGATAGACTTTAACAGTGCCTTATGTTTCATAGGAAAACTTTGAAAGACTTTGAGAGTTGACATCGCAGAAGGTGTCTGCACAAGATCTTCTACAATACTGTAGTTTTGAGTGGCATGTGCATGGGGGTTAAATGATGACTTACGAACAATGCCCTTAGGATGTAGACAAATAATTGTATCTAGACTAGGTCATTCAATATGAAGAGGACCATTGGGAGGTGATGATGCAGACCCCTAGACCCGTAGGTTGGGATCCACATAGGATCTTTTCTTTTCGGCCCCTGAGAGCTCGAATGGCTCTTTTTATTTCCCTTTTGGGAAACCAACACCCACGACAAACCTTGAGGAAAATCCTCTTTTATTTCAGGATACCGGATTTCATGATTTCGCAAATCCTGTGGTCAAGCGCCTTATCTCTTTGACCTCTAAAACCCTGAAATACTAATACTTACCTTTCCTGATGTCAATTTCTTCTTTTAGGCTTTCGAAAATTTGAGATTTGCGATGACGTGCAACTCTGCTCTCGACCCTTGGAGTCCCGAACTTCCAACTTCTGATTTATCAAAATGAAAATGTTCTGGTCCTCCCTTCCTCTTCGCGGTTTTAGGATTTTAACCACCGAAAAGTGCTTCCACTATCTCCTCGGGGCTCTCGAACCTTCGAACCCTGAAATGCCGAAATTACGTCTCTTGAAATCCTTTCAGACTTTCGCGTACTAGGAGTTCAATATGATAAGGATCGAATACTCTGTCACCTCTGTCTTCCGGTCTCTAAAGTCCCAAAATACCAAAATGGTATTTCTCCCCCTCTGTTGTGTCTCGTTCTCTCTCCCTTGAGACTTATGAAACCCTAAACTCTGAAGTTCCAAAAACTTAATATGCTTCCACACACGAAAACTTCCTTTTCACGTTTCAGGGGTTTGGTCAGCCAAGGGTTTTGGCTTGCACCTCGGACTTTAGAACCCCAAAATGTTGAAATGATCTAACGGTCCTGGGAATCTTGATCAATGAATGATGTTAATCTAAGCTATCCAAAGGATGGCTCTGTCCTGACCATTATCCACCTAGCAGCTTCCGCAGATCCAACAATCTTTGTTGTTTCAGGAATTCTTCTCAGAGAATTCTGACCGTCCAATCTCTCCCCAAAGAACCTTCTGGCTCAATTAGACCTGCGATCCTTTTTTTTGGAACCTGTCCTCTACATGATGGCTAAAATTCCCTTCTACTCTTCAAATGACTTGAAGACACTAACTCTCCTGAGCTTTCTTTCGCCAACTTGAATCTCCTATGAGATTTCTTCACGCACTCCTTGCGACACTTCTTTGAATACATCTAAGTATTTGAGTTCTTTTGACTCTGTGCAACTCTTTGTGACAACAGTGTTTCAATCTCTCAACCTTAGTCTATGTGTTCTAAGGTCTCGACCAGCCTGCGCACACCTTGCATGGATTTTGTGCTTGTCTTGCACTTCGGTTGAAATGAGAACAACGGTATCCCTCCTGAGATTTCAGAGATGAACTCTGAACCCGTCAACACACTCCTTGTGGATGCTTCACTGCACTCCTTGCAGGACTTCTGACTCAAAAAGAGAAACAATTGAAACTCATTTCCTTACTCTCTCTCAGACTTCAAACTCTAAATAAGAAATCATACATACCCAACATAATAACAAATGTACAACAGAAAGAGTAAAACAGTCATAAGCATAACATTCAGTATGTATACACAGAAAGCTAACCCCATGAGTCTGAATCAAAGCTTCTTATATTAATTAAATAACTTCTATACATGGATTCTTCTACACAGCTCTCTGTTACAACTCTTCTCTATGCCCTATGATACGATTGATTCTTGATAATGTTCCAATGATACAAGATGAGGGTGTCTATAGTCGTTTTCCCTCCAGCTCCTAAAATTGTCTAATCTAGAATTTAAATCTACCTACTTACATTAACTATGCATAAATGCCTCTTACAACCTATAGATGAGAGCGAATCACTCAAGATCTGTTTACAATATGGAAGTACGCCCTTCTTAACTATTACATTAAAGTCTGTGCATCCAAACTTTTAGAATATTGCAAACAGTTTTCAACATGTGCCAACAAAAATGCGATGGTGTTTGTCCCACACTCGCTTGTTGTTGGCGATGCTCCTGCATCATACTCCCTCGCTTGAAAATTTTCATGGACTCCTATTCATGAGCTCTTGCACTTCCTGTCCATGCTTTTCAATTTCTTCTTCATTCTCCCAGCTGGCATCTTCAACTAGATGTCCCTTCCATTTGACTAAGTATTCAAAATACTCTTTTCTATTGGTCCCCTTGCTGACTCTCTTGTCAAGTATACTTTCCATCTGTGGCTTTTCAGCTACAGGCATTTGTTTAGTCTACTGAACTTCTGTCTCTCCATTGTCTTCTTCAGCTTTGTAAGGGTACAAATCTGAGATGTTGAATATCGGTGAAATTCTTACCCCATCGGGTAATTTAATCTCATATGCATTTGCCCCAAATTTCCTTATGATCTTGCATGGTCCAATCTTTTTCATTTTTAGTTTTTTATATGTT
>SNQJ01S0055247.1:50514-68788 GCA_010110895.2 Picea sitchensis
AAACATTGGTTAGTGACATTTACCTAATGTCCTTTTTGTAGCCATGAAACTTTGTATGGGCTTGGATGTTCAATAGTCTCCAGCTCTAGCTTTTCTACCATCTCTGTAGAAATGAGATTATTTGTGCTACCACTTTCCACGATGACCTTGCATACCCTGTCTTTGGTCTTGCAAGTAGTCTGAAAAAGTCTATTCCTTTGGACTGGATTTTCTACCTCCTTCTCTGGTGTTAAGAGAACTTTTCTCATCATCAATTATCTTCCCCCTTCAACATCTTCTACCTCAACATTCTGTCCCTATGCTTCGGCAATGTGAGTTTCAACTCCTTCTTTCTTCTTATCTGTACATCCATAGGATTTGTGCCCATTCTTTCCATAGGTACAACATTTTATTTTGCCACCTCTGCCTCTTCCTCTTCCTCTAGTTCGAGGAAAAGTATTTCTGTCTACATACTGTCCTCTCTATGAGATTCCACCTCTCTCAATTTGAGTTTGAGGTTTCTTCTACTCTTCCTTAGGTTTCTAATTCCTATCTTGGACAATTGTTTTGCCTCTGGCTTGACTTCTGCCTCACCCTCTTTGACTTTGCTTTCGGCTCAGCTTCTCTTCAGCCTTCAAAACCATCTAATAAGAATCTTCCACTATTCGGATGGTCATCATGCTCATCTCATCTTGGATGTCATATCTTAGACCATTCATATATCTGACAACCTTTTCATCATCACTTTCGTGATGTCCTGCCCTAATGTTTAGTTTGTAGAACTCTTCAGTGTACTCCTTCACTAACATCAACTTCTGTCTCAAATTCTTCATTCTCCAAAATAGAGTGATTTGGTAATCCTTGGGTATGAATTTTTCCTTCATCTTCGCAACCATTCTTTTCCAACTCTTGATTTTCTTCTTGCCTTTGCAGCGTCTGTCAGCCTGCAGTTCATCCCACCATAATGTTGCATGCCCTTTAAGTCTTGTGATAGCATGTTTGATCTTCTTGTCTTCCTCGATATCTTCATAGTCAAAATACTTATCTAGAGCTCTAATCCAGTCTAGAAGCTCTTCAACATCCAGGTTTCCTTCATATACTGGAATGTTCATTTTTTCCCTAGCACCTATCCTTGCAATAGCCCTGAATAGGCGTTCTTCTACTGCATCTTCGGCTGCAACTTCTTCTCCTCCATGTATAGCTTCATTTTCACTTTCAGACTCATTGATATCTCCAGAACCAACTGTGCACCTCTATGCTATTTCCATGGCATCAATCCTAGCATGCATTTCACACATCTCTCCTGCCCCTGGCAGATCAGGTAATTGCCTACCCCTTCTTCTTGGTATTTCCCTTTCCTTTGGTGGATTGGGTGTTTTCCTGTCTCTTCTTCTTAGCAGCATGGTTGTAAATATTTCTCACACCCTCTATCTGCAATATACAAACAAAGACGGGCTCTGATACCACAACTGACGTGTATCAGAGTACTCCTTTTCCCTAGCTTACTTTGCCTGAGATATACAGACAAAATCAAGCTCTGATACCACAACTAACGCAGACCCCTAGACCCACAGGTTGGGATTTGCACAAAATATTTTCTTTTCGGCCCCTGAGAACTTGATTGGCTCATTTTATTTCCCTTTCGGGAAACCAACACCCACAACAAACCTTGAGGAAACTCCTATTTTATTTCGAGATACTAGATTTCATGATTTCACAAATCCTGTGGTCGAGCACCTTATCTCTTCGACCTTCGAAACCCTGAAATACTAATACTTACCTTTCCTGATGTCAAATTTGTCTTTTAGGCTTTCGTGAATTCGGGAGTTGCGATGCGTGCAACTCTACTCTCGACCCTTGGAGTCCCGAACTTCCGACTTCTGATTTACCAAAATGAAAATGTTTTGGTCCTCACTTCCTCTTCACAGTTTTGGGATTTCAACCACTGAAAAGTTCTTCCACTATGTCCTCAGGGCTCTCGAACCTCCGAACCCCGAAATGCCAAAATTACGTCTCCTGAAATCCTTTCAGACTTTCTCATATCAGGAGTTCAATATGCTAAGGATCGAATACTCTGTCACCTCCGTCTTTCGGTCTCCGAAGTCCCAAAATACCGAAATGGTATTTATCCCCCTCTACTATGTCTCGTTCTCTCTCCCTTGAGACTTCTGAAACACCGAACTCCGAAGTTCTGAAAACTTAACTTGCTTCCACACATGAAAACCTCCTTTTTGCATTTTGGGGGTTTGGTTAGCCAAGGGTTTTGGCTTGCACCTCGGACTTTCGAACCCCGAAATTTTGAAATGATCTGACGGTCCTGAGAATCTTGATCAATGGCTAACATTAATATAAGTTATCCAAAGGATGGCTCTATCCTGACCATTATCCACCTAGCAACTTCCGCAGATCCAACGATCTTCGTTGTTTCAGGAATTCTTCTCAGAGAATTCTGACTGTCCAATCTCTCCCCAAAGAACCTTCTGGCTCAATCAAACCTGTGATCCTTTTTTTTTGGAACCTATCCTCTGTATGATGGCTAAAATTCCCTTCTTCTCTTCAAACACCTTGAAGACAATAACTCACATGAGCTTTCTTTCCCCAACTTGAATCTCCTATGAGATTTCTGCATGCACTCCTTGCGGCACTTCTTCAAATACGTCTAAGTATTTGAGTTCTTTTGACTCTGTGCAACTCTTTGCGATAACAGTCTTTCAATCTCTCAACCTTAGTCTATATGTTATNCCAACTTGAATCTCCTATGAGATTTCTGCATGCACTCCTTGCGGCACTTCTTCAAATACGTCTAAGTATTTGAGTTCTTTTGACTCTGTGCAACTCTTTGCGATAACAGTCTTTCAATCTCTCAACCTTAGTCTATATGTTATAAGGTCTTGACTAGCCTATGCACACCTTGCATGGCTTCTATGCTTGTCTTGCACTTTGGTTGAAATGAGAACAACGGTATCCCTCCTGAGCTTTCAGAGATGAACTCTGAACCTGTCAATGCACTCCTTGTTGACACTTCACTGCACTCCTTGCAGGAATTCTGACTCAAGAAGAGAAAATATTGAAACTCGTTTCCTTACTCTCTCTCAGAATTCAAACTCTAAATAAGAAATCATACATACCCAGCATAACAACAAATGTACAACAAAAAGAGTAAAACAATCACAAGCATAACATTCAGTATGTATACACAGAAAGCATTATAACCCCATGAATCTGAATCAAAGCTTCTTATATTAATTCCATAACTTCTATACATGGATTCTTCTACACATCTCTCTTCTACAGCTCTTCTCTATGCTCTATGATACAATTTATCCTTGATAATGTTCCAATGATGCAAGATGAGGGTGTCTATAGTCGTTTTCCCTCCAGCTCCTAAAACTGTCTAATCTAGAATTTAAATCTACCTACTTACATTAACTATGCATAAATGCCTCTTACAACCTACAGATGAGAGAGAATCACTCAAGATCTGTTTACAATATGGAAGTACGCCCTTCTTAACTATTACATTAAAGTCTGTGTATCCAAACTTTCAGAATATTGCAAACAATTTTCAACATGTGCCAAAACAAATGCAATGGCATTTGTCCCATGCTCGCTTGCTGCTGGTAATGCTCCTGGATCAGGTGAATTCTATGGAAGAGGTGGATCCAAAGGAGGTGGTGAATCATCAAATTTATCTTTAGAAGGAGAATAATATTTGGCTTAAGTATCGACTGCAACTTCGTTCTTCTTGGAGTCACCAATACAAATAAGGACACATAATATGTGGTAGAGGGAGAAGGTTGGTCATGAATAACCAATTGGGCCTAATATTGAGAAGGAAAAGGTTGTGACAAAATAACAGGTGTAGGAGGTGTCATGGTCCCTTGCAGGAACCTAGTAACCTCATCTCATCTAGGACAATATTTCATATAATGGTCCTCACCACAGATAAGACAATGATAACAATGTTTTCTTTTTTCTTTATCATCAACAGGACGAGTCTTGGGTTTTTCGGATTGTTGATTATTATTTTTATCCTCTTTATTCTTACCCTTCCCTTTCTTTTTATTTTTATTTTTACCAGTAGGTGTAGACTAAACCGTATTAACCTCAGAGGTTTTACAGGGAGAGGGAGTCAGAGGAGTAACATTTTGTACATTAGTAGTAGTAGATTTGGGATTGGAATGACTAGCTTGTTTGGACTGAGTCTTAGCATGAAAAGTGTTAATCATACCATCAACAACATGAGAAACTACTGGAGGCATTGGGGTTGTATTTGTATATGAGAAAGGAGAATCGGGGATCAAGTCATATAACGTGCCCATTTGTGAATAAACGAGATCCAAGTATTGAGCATAAATAATCACTTGCTCTTCAGTGACGACGCGACCCGTGGAAACATCATGGTCTATAGGACTGGTGAGTGATTTGGTAAACTACCCAGCTAATAATTGATTGGGAAGGGGAACTTTGATTAATTGTATTATCCTCCTCCACTCATGAATATGATCGGAAATGTGAGCATAAGAGGATTGTTTAAATGAACTAAAAATTTCAATTCCTATCTCATATCATATTGGTAACTGGTAATGTGTCAAGAAATCCATAGCTAAGGTTTTAAAGTCATTGAATAATCCTCGTGGTAATTTGATATACCATTTGGCTTCCGAACCCATAAGATTTCATTGGAAAGGACATAATCAAATGGAGTCATCCATCAAGGAGTTGGATGAACACCAAAGATGAAATGTCATGACGTGATTATTTGGGTATTCTCTCGAATGATCATCAAACTTAGGAATGTTTGATGGTAATTTGGCAGGTATGAATGGCCAATAAGGAGAATGAAAAATAGGATCATTCAAAATCCTATATAAATCTGATAAATCCAAAGTATCTAGAAACAACAGCCGTTTGTTCACTTGGGGAAACTAGTACTATTGAGGTGACAATCTCATAGGTATACCAATAGGACCATAAGAATTCTGTAAATAGTTAGAGGGTCCTGTCAAATTCGGTTGTGGAGGGTTTTGATTCAATTAACAAATATGTGTTTGTTGATTAGGTATACTACCTTGGAAAGAAGAATTAGACTGAAAATATTGACCTCGGGTAGGATTTATAGAGCAAGGATACAATTTTTTAGAATATGAGGTACAAAATAATTTAATTCAGGAATTTCCCCCCAAGGCGGTTGTTGATTGCGTTGGAAAGGAAATTTCCAAGGTTGATATTTTAATCTAGGTGTATACTGCCTATAAACTGGGTTATGGCGCCCAACTTGGGGTTTCCCCCCAACTTGAGGTTGACCTCCAATAGGAAGTTGAAAACCAGAAGTGAAAAAATGACTTGTGCCTCCAAGTTGATATGAGCTACTTGGGCCAGGACAATTAGATCCTCTAGGTGGAGGAGGAATGCTAGGCCCTTAAGATAGAACCTCAGTAGGTGTGGGAACAAAACCACTAGAATAATTATACCCAGGTAGAACAAAAATATTAGGCCCTCTATATGGAGCAAGGACAACACCGTCGAGGATCAAACATCGTTTAAATGGTATGTCATTTGTCCCTCTTTGAACTAGTTTACATTACAATGAAATCTACGGAGAACCTTGTATTCTTCTCTTTTTTGTTCTAGATTCTTGTTGAAGTTAGGGAGATTAGTTTGTGCCTACACTTACCGATTTGTCTGATAACAAAATTGGTTGTAATAGATTTGGGATTGGAATGACTAGCTTGTTTGGACTGAGTGTTAGCATGAAAAGTGCCAATCACACCCTCAACAACATGAGAAGCTAGTGGAGGCATTGGGGTTGGATTTGTAGATGGGTGAGGAGAATTAGGGATCAAGTCATATAATGTGTTTGTTTGCGAATAAACGAGATCCAAGTATTTAGCATGACTAATCTCCTGCTCTTCAGTGACAACACCGCCAATAGAGACATCATGGGCTATAGGACCAATGAGTGATTTGGTAAAATACTCAACCAATAATTGATAAGGAAGTGGAAATTTGATTAATCGTCTCCTCCTCCTCCACTCATGAATATGATCAGAAATGTGAGTAGAAGAGGATTTTTTAAATGAACTCAAAATTCTGGTTCCTGTCTCATATCATATCGGTAACTAGTAATGTGTCAAGAAAACCATATCTAAGGTGTTAAAGTAATTGAATAATCCTCGTGGAAAATTGATATACCATTTGGATATCGAACCCATAAGAGTTCCCAAGAAAATATGTAATCAAATGGATTCATCCATCAAGGATTTGGAGAACACCGAAGATGAAATTTCATGACGTGATTATTTGGGTCTTCTCCCGATCGACCATCAAACTTAGGAATGTCTGACGGTAATTTGGCAGGTATGAACGACCAAAAAGGAAAATGAAAAATAGGATCATTCAAAATCTTAGGTAAATACGGTAAATTCAAAGTAGCTAGAAACGACAAATTTCTATTCACTTGAGGAAACTAGTAATTTTGAGGAGGCAATCTCGTAGGTATACCAATAGGACCATAAGCAGTCTTTAAATAGTTAGAGGATCCTTTCAAATTTATTTGTGGAGTGTTTTGAGTCAAGTATCCAACATGTGTTGGTCTATTGGGTATACTTCCTTAGAAAGGATCATTAGACTGAAAAGATTGACCCCAGGTAGGATTTACAGAGCCTGGATACGGTTTCCCAGGATTAGGGGGTACAAAAGAATTTAATTGAGGAGTTTTCCCTGAGGTAGTTGTTGATTTCCTTGGAAAGGAAAATTCCAAGGTTTAGTTTGTAATCCATGAGTATACTTCCCGTAAACTGGGTTATGACCCCCAACTTGGGGTTTCTCCCCAACTTGAGGTTGACCTCCAACATGAAGTTGAAAACCAGAAGTGACAAAATGACTTGTGCCTCCAAGTGGATTGGAGCTACTTGGGCGAGGATGATTAGATCCTCCACGTCGAGGAGGAATGCTAGGCCCTCCTGATAGAACTTGGGTAGGTTTGGGAAAAAAACCAATAACATCATTATACCCAGGTGGAAAAAAAAGATTAGGCCCTCCAGATGGACCAAGGGCAACACTACCGAGGATCAAACATTGTTTAAATGGTATGTCATTTGTCCCTCTCTGAAATAGTTTACAATACAATGAAATCTAAGGAGAATCTTGTATTCTGCTCTGTTTTGTTCTAGCTTCTTGTTGAAGTTAGGGAGATTAGTTTGTGTCCGCACTTACTGATTTGTTCGATAAAAAAATTGGCAGTAGTAGATTTGGGATTGGAATGACTAGCTTGTTTGGACTGAGTCTCAGCATGAAAAGTGCCAATCACACCATTAGTAGCATGAGAAGATACTTCAGGCGTTGGGGTTGGATTTGTAGATGGGCAAGGAACATCAGGGATCATGTCATATAATGTTCTTGTTTGCGAATAAACTAGATCCAATTATTGAGCACGACTAATCGCCTGCTCTTTAGTGACGACATTTCCCATGGAAACATCATGGGCTATAGGACTGATGAGTGAATTGGTAAACCGCTCAGCCAATAATTGATCAGGAAGGGGAACTTTGATTAATCATCTTCTCCTCCTCCACTTGTGAATATGATCGGAAATGTGAGTAGAAGAGGATTGTTTAGATGAACTCAAATTTTTGGTTCCTGTCTCATATTGTATTGGTAACTGGTAATGTGTCAAGAAAGCCATAGCTAAGGTGTTAAATTCATTGAATAATCCTCATGGAAATTTTGTATACCATTTGGTTGCCAAACCCGTAAGAGTTCGTTGGAAAATACGTAATTGAATGGAGTCATCCATCAAGGATTTGGATGAACACCAATGATGAAATGTCATGACGTGATTATTTGGGTGTTCTCTCGATCAACCATCAAACTTAGGAATTTATTATGGTAATTTGGAAGGTATGACCAACCAATAAGGAGAATGCAAAATATGATCATTCAAAATCCTAGATAAATCTGATAAATCCAAAGTATCTAGAAATGAAAACTATTTGTTCAATTGAGGAAACTGGTAATTTTGAGGAGGCAATCCCATAGGTATACCAGTAGGACCATTAGTCTGTAAATAGTTAGAGGGTCCTGCCAAATTCAATTGTGGGGGGTTTTGATTCAAGTAGCAAACATGTGTCGATTGATTGGGTATACTACCTTGGAAAGGATAATTATACTGAAAATATTGACCCCAGGTAGGATTTACAAATCCTGGATACAATTTCCTGAGATTAGAGGGTACCAAAGAATTTAATTGAGGATTTTTTCCCCAGACGGTCATTGATTTCCTTGGAAAGGAAAATTCCAAGGTTAAGTTTGTAATCTAGGTGTATACTACCTGTAAATTGGGTTATGACCTCCAACTTGGGGTTTCCCCCCAACTTGAGGTTGACCTCCAACAGGAAGTTGAAAACCATAAGTGATAGAATGAATTGTGCATCCAATTTTATTGGAGCTACTTGGGCCAGGATGATTAGATCCTCCAGGTGGAGGAGGAATTATAGGCCCTCCAGATAGAACCTGGGTAGGTGTGGGAACAAAACCACTAGAAACATTATACCTACGTGGAAGAAAAATATTAGGCCCTCCAGATGGACTCTAGGAAGGATTAGAAATAGAAATATGAAGAGATTTATACCTAGGTGAAAGTGATGGAATTGATCTAGGCAGAAGTGGCATTCCAATAGTATCTTGAGTTATGACCTTACTTTCGGCAAAAACATGTGTAAACTATGGTACCGCAGTAGAGCTAGCGAGTTGGAGGGGATGGATTGTATGAGTACCAACCAACAATGAGTCTAAAACCATAACAACATTACTTGTCGTGCTAGTAAAATGGTCTAAAGGTATTGTATAAGAAGTGAAAGTCACAGGTGTATGTGATGACATAGGCTAATTTGGGCTCATTCCTAGTTTATCAAAAATATCGTGTCTTGAGGAGGTCCTCCAAAACGAACGGACGGGGATTGAGATAGGATTAAAAATTCTAGCAGTATGAACTAGAGTTATAATTGATTCAGTCTAAAAGGGTGGATCATCCACACCAGACTCTACGTAAGGTCCAAGAGGTATTCTAGTATAGTCTTCAACAACGTCTCCTGAAGAGTTTATTTGAAGCAAAAGTGGATCTTGTATAACACTCAATAACAAATTTAGAGGAAGTGTTGATTATACAAATGGAGTAGAACTTCTGATCTCAGAGGATGCATCGTTACTGACTGCTCCTTTAGGAGAAGGACCCTCTGGTGAATTAGGAATAAAAGGAGCATATTCCTCTTACTCTTCCATAGGTAACCCTTACATTCTACATGAACGACGAGGGTCGATGTTGGATGCACCAAATAAAGAATGAAAGAAATATATGGCCAACTTAGAGAAACAAATAGCACTCCACTAATAAAATCTAGATATCAAGCATGCAAACAAAACTTCTTATTTCGAAATCACTAGTTGATGATGAAATCCAATGTCACGAGATCAACACAAGAAGGGGATGGGATAAAGCAGGTGGGAAAATTACATTGACGACCTGCTTAACAAACTTAAACCCTGGCGCAAACTCCCACACATAATTGTGGGTATACCCTCCAAGGAGCCTAAGTGAGTTTGGTCAATCTTGATTCCAGGTGCCATGAATACTTTCCCCTCCACAGTCACCTCATGTAAAGGCTCTAAAGAGATAGTCTACTAAGCTTACCAATTACGACAATGATGCCTAGGGAAGCAGTCGACAGTCTGATCCACGTGCAAGGGCAGGGTATCTAATCTTGAAATTGCCTCGAGAAGGTCTGCGTAGAATTTTCTTCTCAAGTGACCCCAAATAATACACAAAATATCTACACTAAGACCAACAAAGCAGGGTAATTAACTCTTTTGACCCTAATGTGACCTCGTGATTGACCCTTGTGTTAGAAGGGCTTACCAGGACAAAATGTAGCAAGTGGATTTAACTCTCCATATCACAAGATACTATTGTGTGTTTGATTATTTGGAGAGTATTCCTCACAACCTATTCCAAAGAACTATCCCTAGCTAATGTTGGTGTATAAAATTTCTAGAAAATAAAAGTTTATATATAGATTTAAAATTACGTTGAATTTTAATGGTTGTTTCTTACTCAAAAAGGAAGAAGAGATGAAACTGATGAAGTATTTGACCTTGAACCAACAATATGAAAAGAGAAATGAGACACATTCTTTTCGTTCGATGAACTATAATTACATAAGGGAGAAGTCTTTCTTTTTCCAGAATACAACAAGTTACAAGACATAATTTCTTCAATATTTGAATGATATTGATGCCAAACAATCAAAGTTACTAAATTTTCCAATTTTCTCTTTTTAAACAAATATTTGAATGCAAACATTTCTTGTAAAGATTACCAATAGAAGAACAAACTTCAATCCTTTTCTTGTCAAATAGAAACAAAGATCTAATTCAGAAAGAAAGATTTTCCCAAGAAGATGAGTGCACTCACAACACTATTTCCCAAACTAAACTCATAATGCAACCCAAAAAGGAAAAGTAAGAAAACTTAATTATCTAATGCAATAAAAAATCATTTTACAATAAACAACAATCCAAAACTCACTAAAAATCAATAAAAACTTATATAGCAAGAACTCAGGGACAAAGCCTTGAGATTATACCCTTGCAATAAAAAGTGAAATATAAAAATATGAAGCTTATGAAAAATACTCTCAATCGCTTGAGAAATAATCAAATTCAAGCTAAAATATGCAAACCAAGTTGCAAATAATCATTCACAAAGACTAAAACTTCACCCGAAGAAACAATGACAAGTCTAGGCAAGGAGAAAAAATTGATTGTCACTACAAAAAAATTCTACAGGAGTCGTCGCAAGCTATAGAAGAGAACAGTGTGATGATCAAGGATCATCGCAAGAAATAGGAAAAACACAATGTGATGTCATCGCTCTGGTTTTCACAAGCAGGGTGCAATTATGATTGAAAATAAGGAAAAATTTAAAAGAGGACATAGTTTCTCAATGAACTTTCAGGACCAGCGAGTCAATATGGATAACCCAAAGACTCAGAGAATGAAATTGACCAAAATAAGGAAAGCTAAAAGCAAAAAGGAAGAAAAAAACAAAAGAGGGTGATCCCCAGTATGGTCGCCAATTTTGTTATCAGAAAAATTGGTAAGTGCAGACACAAACTAATCTCCCTAACTTCAACAAGAAGCTATAACAAAATAGAGCATAATACAAGCTTCTCCTTAGATTTCATTGTAATGTAAACTAGTTCAGAGAGGGACAAATGACATACCATTTAAACGATGTTTTATCCTCACTAGTGTCGTCCTTGATCCATCCTTGGATTTGTGGGATGTTGAACTTGTTAAAAATCACAAACCAACAAAGATAGAGAACAACAATATATATATTCCAATGAAGCCTATGTATAAGATCAAGGAGTTATACAATAAAAGTAGAGACACCTTTATAGGGAATAAATGTATTACTGCATTATATTGAATGAAAGTGGAGAATACAACCTATGCCTTGATGTTGCAAGGTCCCTTCCAATTTCCCTTTGCTTCAACACACACACCTTTTCTCCAATGATTTTTATGAAGAGTATTCACAACCTAACTTGGAAAGCTAAAGAAAAGCTAAAGAAAAGCTAACACAAATACAATCTTTAGCAGAATTCTTCATGCATAAGATAGCCTAGCCTTTCCCATGAAATATCTCTCTTTATATATGGTGAAATAGGGATGGAGGAGGATATTAGGATGATACCACTTAATCAGAGAAGAGATTAAGATCCAAACTGATCAGATGCCACCTCATCTTCTCGAAGATTCCCTTTTAGAACTTTCATGAATTTTATCTTTTTCTATTGTTTGAGCATCGTCACACCCTATGCACAAGTAGCATGTGGTGATGTTGCAATCCAATTTTGATGTATAATGCAACGATAAAGAATAATCACACCCCAAGCATTTAGCAGGGTGCGACGATTTCCTTTGATACGTTTTTTAAGAAAATAAAGATAATTCATTTTCTCATGGAGAAAGTCTCATTTAGTATCTTCATGGAACATTGAAGTGAGTTATGCACATATCATTAGTTGATCACAGAGGTGACCAAAATTATGTGTAAAAAAAATGATTGTTTCATGAATTTTATCTTTTTCTATTGTTTGAGACCAAGCCACACCCCATGCACAAGTAGCATGTGGTGATGTTGCAATCCAATTTTGATGTATAATGCAACGATAAAGAATAATCACACCCCAAGCATTTAGCAAGGTGCATTAATGATTTCCTTTGATACGTTTTTTAAGAAAATAAAGATAATTCATTTTCTCATGGAGAAAGTCTCATTTAGTATCTTCATGGAACATTGAAGTGAGTTATGCACATATCATTAGTTGATCACAGAGGTGACCAAAATTATGTAAAAATGATTATTGGTAAAGGCCCCCACTTCACAAAATGCCTCACGGACAACGCCACACAAATAATTGTTCTACAACTAGCTCCTGACACCAAAATGTAACGCCCCCTGGCCACCAAATGCATCTAGGGAAACACCACCTAAAAAGTATATATATAACATGAATATTTAATGAATTTAAATAAAACAACACAGAGTTACTGATACAATACAGACTCAAATGGAATTAACAATAATTCATACATGCAACGTAATACATGATAACATTTCAAGAATCACAGACATCAATAACATATATAATTAAGCACGGAAATGATACTTATCTTTTAACTAGAGTAAAACCACCAACTGAGTGCAGACCTTCAACTAACCTCCCATCCTTAGACCACACTACTCATCACTCTTAGCAGTAGGTCACCCCTGAGCTGGGACTAAACTCTATCAGGCAAGGGATTCTTAGGCTAGGCAAGGTTAATAGGGAAGTCACACATTTTAAGAGGAAGGATTCCCTCCCAAGAGTCAATTACACCAACTTATCATAGACTCTCATTCCCCATATGCCTATCCCACCCTAGGAGTATACACCTTCACTGTCTCACAGTCCATCAACTTCTCCACCTCCCTTACCTTGGACTTTAGCAACAAGTCAGACTAGAATTTTCAGAGTTTTGTATCAGCTACAAGACTCCCTCTAGAATAAATCACCTCCTTATCACACTCTCTCACCTGGAGAGAGTTTCTCATGGGCCTGACAACCCGCTTCTTCAATCCACAACCACCTCTCTCACCTAGAGAGAGAGTTTCTCACAAGGTTAACAGCCTTCTTCTTCAACCAAAATAGATAAATCAGGTAAGACAAAGGACAACTCAGTAATTTACAGAGGTGCCCAATGGTAACAGGTTCAACAATGGAAGCAATGGCTAACTATGGGCTTTTTCAGGGAATCAGTGAACTCGTGAGGAGATATGGGGCCAACTGGTCTAGCATACCCAAAATGGTGAAAGCGTGAGAGACAAAAATATTTGCATGAACCTCCCTATGTGAGCAAGATCCCCCCTCTGTTCATGCGTGACTGCGTGTGTGAGTGAGTGCATTCCCCCCCCTATGCGTGAGTGCCTCCCCGCGAGTGCCCCTATGTCCCCCAACAATAATAATTTTCCCCTTAAGTCTGCATGATCCTAAGCCCACACCTGTCACTCATGAAGCATGTTCCTTTCCCTTTGGAAGTCACATGTCCTTCCCCGAGAACTTAGGATTAAAAAATATCCTTTTAAACATCCTTTGGAATAATAATAATAAATTACTATTCTCTTGGACTTAAGCCTTTAAGCTTAGCCCCTCTTTCCAACCTCTCATCCCCCTCTCCCTTACCTAGCCTAGTGGATCTTAGTCCCTTATTCTCTTTTATCATGGTCGGTCTACTTGCAATGATGATTTTATATTAATGATATGAATATTTACATGTACAAAATAGGCTCTTGTCCTTTAACACCTAGGCTCTCCATCCTACTAACACATAAGACTACCAACTTATAATTTCTCAGCTCACCAACCTACAAAACATGTTTACAATTCATAATACAACTGGGGCTCATCCTTGGGGTATTACAATGCCCTCCCCTTATCTTTTCACAATCCTCAGTGAAACTCATTTACATAACATCAACAAGATTTTCAAAATCTTCAAAACGATGTGGGTATTCTGCTTGCATAGAATCCTCATGCTCCCATGTCGCGTCCTGAGGACCGTACCAGGTCCAATGGACCTTTACAATCCCTATGGCTATATTCTAGAGTTTTTTTCTCTTCCGATCGAATATGTGCATCGGATGCACTTGCAAGACACACTCTTGCTCCACCTGAATCACATTCCAATCAATAACATGATTAGCATCAGGTATATATTTCTTAAGCAATGAAACATGAAACACATTATGTACAGTCATGGATGTAGGAAATGCAAGAATATATGCAACTGGTCCAATCCTTTTTGGGATTTCAAATGGCCCACAATATCTAGTTTCCAACTTGGAACAGTTTCCCAACTTCAGGGAACTTCTATTAACTTTCACTTTCAAGAAAACATGCTCACCCACTTTAAACTCCCTGTGGGTTTGTTTCTTATCAGCATAACTTTTCTTTATGTCTTGGGAAACATTTAAATTTTTCTTAATCTTCAACATTTTCTCTTCCATTTCCTTGAGAGACTCTGGCCCAACTATTTCTCTATCAGCTGGGTTGTCCAAACTTATTGGCGTGTTGCACTTTCTGCCATAAAGTGCTTCAAACAGGCTCATATTTAGTGATGCTTGATACCCATTGTTGTAGGAAAATTCTACCAAGTGTAGGTAGTATTCCCATTTAGATGGTTTTTCCATCACATACATCCGTAGCATGTCCTCTATCACTTGGTTCTCCCTTTCTGTTTTCCCATTAGACTCAGGATGATAATCTATGATGAAGTTCAGATTCATTATGAACCCTTCGAATAACCCCTTCCAGAAATTTGAGGTGAACTTCGGGTCTCTATCAAACATAATTGTCCTAGGAATACCATGAAATCATGTTACTTCCATCATATAGATATCAACAACATTAGCTTCCTTGTGAGTGGTCTTCAATGGAATAAAATGGATAGCTTTCATAATATTATCCACCACCACCATGATGGAATCGTGTTTCTTATTTGTTCTGGGCAATCCTCTGATGAAATCCATTGTCACCACTTCTCGCTTCCACTCAGGAATGGGAAATGGCTATAGAAACCATGTTGGGTGCCTATTCTCAGCCTTGAACTTCTGACACTCCATACATCTGGCTATGTTTTCTTCAATTTCCTTCTTCATACCTGGCCAAAAGTAATGGCTCTTGACTGTTGCCATTGTTTTCTGATATCTAGGGTGCCCAAAATAAGGAACATTATGCGATTCCTTCAAGATCATAATTCTCAATTCTTGGGAATTATGTACACAAATTTTACTTTTGTACATGAGTGTTCCATCAGCTTCCAATTTATACTCTTCCATTTTTTGTAGCATCTTACCTTGTTGTAGCTTTGCTACCATTTCCATGTACTACAAATCTGCATTTGCAGCTTCCGAAATTGTACCTTTAATATCATTTTGATACATGCTAATGGTCGTAGCATGTAGTTCATGCAGTCTTCTGCTGAGTGCATAAACCAATTTGTTCTCCTTTCCTTTTATATGCTTGATATCAAATTCATACTCACAAAGGAATTCCAACCATCTACTCTGCCTAGAATTTAAGGTTGGTTGATTAAACAAATACTTCAAACTGCTATGGTATATCCTCAGTTCAAACCCCTTTTCCATGAGGTAATGTATCCATTTCTTCAGAGTGTGCACTATGGCTGCCAACTCCAAATCATGAGTTGCATAGTTATTTTCATGCTCTTTCAATTTTATGGACTCATAACATATTACAAACCCATTCTGGATAAGGACTCCTCCTAGATATTCTTTGCATGCATCTGTACACACTACAAAATCTTCATTTGGATATAGAATCCTCAATACTGGAGAACTGGTTAATAGCTACTTCAATTGCTGGAAGCTTCTCTCGCATTTTTCTGTCCATTGAAATTTCTTCTCCTTCCTTTGCAAGGAAGTGATGGGTTGAGCTATTCTTGAGAACCCTGCAATGAACCTTCTGTAATAGCTAGCTAGACCCATAAAGGATCTGACTTATGTCACATTCTTCGGTGATGACCATTCTCTGATGACTTCAATATTCACAGGATCCATGGCTATCCCATTCATTGTAATGATATGTCCCAAATAATGGATCTGCTTTTGATAAAATGAGCGCTTGCTCAATTTTTCATACATTTGGTTCTCTCTTAGCACTTGCAACACTATCCTTAGATGTTTTTCATGCTCTTCCTTTGACTTGAAATACACCAGGATGTCATCCAAAAATATTATGACAAACTTGTCTAGATATTCTCTGAATACAACATTCATTAGGCACATGAAAATAGCATGTGCATTTGATAACCCAAATGGCACCACTATGAATTCATAATGACCATACCTTGTTCTGAAGGTGGTCTTGTTGATGTCTTCATCCTTTATCCTTACCTGGTGGTACCCTGACCTAAGGTCTATTTTCTAAAATATATTGCCATCCTTCAACTGATCAAAGAGATCATCGATCCTTGGTAAAGGATACTTGTTCTTAATGGTCACTTTGTTCAATTTTCTAAAATCGATGGATAATCTCAACATCCCATCTTTCTTCTTCACGAACAGGACTCGGGCACCCCAAGGTGACACACTTGGGCATATATACCCCTTATTTAGAATTTCTTCAAGTTGCAATTGAAGTTCTTTCATCTCTAGTGTAGTCATTCTGTAAGGATATTTTGACACTGGAGCTACTCCAGGCATCAAGTTTATAAATAAATCAATATCTCTCTTCGGGGGTAGTCCAGGTACCTCCTAGAATACATCTTCAAAATATTTTAATACTGCTGGTATTCAATATTCGACACCTTATTCTTAAGTGATTCATCCATATGAGCTTCAAATATTTGGCATCCCTTCCTATAGAACTTATTCAGTTGCATTGCTGAGATTTATTTGATATCAATTGCTCTGGGAATTCCTTGGACTATTCTCTAATTTCCTTCCTCATCCATTCAAGTGAATGTCTTATTACGACAATCTAATATGGCATGGTTTTGGTCCAACCAATCCATCCTAATTAGACAGACATAGGAACCTAAAGGTAAGATGTTCAATTCAACCCTTGTGCTTAGTCCATTCATGTCCACTGGACATGACTTAACCAACTCAGTGAATTTTCTTTTGGTTCATGTAGCCAGCTGCACTAACCAAGATTTTCCATGCTTGTTTCTTGTAAAATGCAAATTTTCCACCATCTTTGGATCTATATAACTATGAGCAGCCCATGAATCAATTAAAATAGTAAAGGCATGGTTATTGATCATACCTTAAACTTCAATCATGTGTGACTAATATTCTGCTTTCTTGTTGTCCAAGGCTGCATAGATCCTTGGTATTCTACTTCCCATGTCTTCCACTATTTCTTCTTTTTGAACATTGTGGACAACTCTCACTTTGTCACTTCTTTGGGGGAAATATTTGTACCTATGATTTCCTTTACAACCCCAACATTCCATAGGTGGTTGTCTTGGGGTTTTCCTACCTACTTTAGCCTTCCTGAGATATCTAAAACCTGGCTGTCCTTGAGGGCCATTTCTAAAAAGGGATGGCTTAGTTCCCTTCTTCCTCTGATCCATCTTGAATTTCTTCTTCTCTTCCCAAGCCTTCTGAAAAGTGGGATTTTATCCTTTCTTCTCATATAATCATGTTTTATCTTCGTATAGTTTCTTCCATAGTCTTAGGATCATCATACTGGATCTTTTCATCGATGGAAGATAGTAGTCCACTCAGATACCTTTGAATTTTTACAGTCTCATCTTTGATGAAAGGGGTGTACTTCAGCAATTCCAAAAACCTTCGTTCATATTCGTCAATGGTCATGCTACCTAGTTTGAGTTCAAAGAACTCTTTCATCTTTTTGTCGTAGTATCTCTTAGTCAAGTATTTATTTTTGAAATATTTCTTAAATTCCTTCCAAGTAACATTTTTCTCTTTAATGTGCTACACCTACACAAGCTAATCCCACCACATGGATGCCTTTCCTTTCATTTCATACATTGCAATTATTTCTTCTGCATGAGAGGAATAATTCTGTAGTTGGAAATATTTCCTCATGCCAAGCAACCATGTCTCAGCATCTTCCTCCTTCTTGTGCTCTCCATCAAACACAGGAGGATTAATATTGTTCATTTCACCCTTCAGTTCATCCACTCCATATCTCCTATG
>SNQJ01S0055249.1:48746-72388 GCA_010110895.2 Picea sitchensis
TCATCTTGTACTTGAACATTTAAGTGGGGTAAAAGGAGGTTGCCCCCTCGAAGAGGCTTATTATCTGAAATTATCTCTTTTTCAAGGCGTTGGGTACTTTTCCTGAGGTTTTTCTATGCTATATTGATGTTTGGTTCTTAACACAGATTGTTTCAACTTGTTCAAACGACCTAGATAGTGGGTGTCAGTTTCAGAGCGTTTATAAAGCTCTGTAACAAATTGTGTCCAAGCAACATACCCTTGGTGTGTCTTTCTACACCATTTCCACCATTGATAGTGTTCAAGATCCAAATAGAGGACACCATAACATAGTTTTTTCAACTCATCATTAATGCCATGTGAGGAGAAATAATGTTCCATTTGAGTGACCCATCCTGTGGGATCTAAGCTATCAAAATTTTTCACCTCAACTCTGGGAAGACAAGGGTCACGATGAAGAGACTTGGAATGAAAGGCCATATTATGGGAAGAATCCTCACCTTCATAGTGTGAAGGTTGTTCATAGGAGGGAGAGCCATGGGATTGTTTTAACCATTGCTTGAGAGCGGTGGTGAGGAAAGCCAATTCACTCGTAACTCTGGAATTGAAGGCTGCCAATTTGGAATTGGTGGAAGCAATGTCAGAATTCACTCTATGGATGTTCTTTGAGTGCTATTTGGATTTGAATTGCAGGTGAAGGAGTTCTTGGTTGTGGGTGGTGGCCATTTAGGAATGAGGGGTGTCAGGGAGGGGAAGTGGGTCCATGGAAAAAAGACAGAGAAATGATATATATGATGATGATTAGGGTGAAAAGAGGAATGCAATGGGATATGTGTCAAATAAGGGTGTCGGGAAGGGTGGGGGATCCACATAATATTTTTTTCTTAGAAGTGATACGTACCACAACAATCAGGGCGAAGAGAGAAATCCAACAGGATAGGTCCCAAGTAAGGGTGCCAATGGGACCACTATACTCGTTTTTTTTTTCTTTTTCTTTTTACTTATGCAGAATTATACTTCGACCTACATATTGCAGTAACGAATGGCCGAAATTGTTAATAAGAGAAATTCTGTAGGAATTTCACAAATAGAATGCAAGAGGAAAGGTTGCGTTGCAATAGATCTAGTCTATTCCTTTTCTGTTCCATTTCTTCCCAGGGGTTATATTTATAGGGTTCCTACAGACAAGGTTTTCCCTATGCTACATTTCTCTAATATATGTGCAGGGTGTAACAATAGTACTCAACTCAATATCTCAGGGCACCAACAAAGGAGGCTCGACCATACCCTTAACCGTACAACCTAATTGCCCAGGTACTAGAAATTATCTTCCCGAGTGCTATTCTCGGTGTCACTATAGAAGTTAGGCGACCGATCGACTGATCTAGAGCTAGTTTCAGGAGAACTAGGGGACTCTTGATATACTTGCCAGTATGTGGAAGTGATGGATGTGTACATATTATGTCTAATGCAGTACTACTCGAGGGGTACCAACAGGGGTTACAAGGGTTTCCAACAAGTTGAAATGTTTGTTTCTACGAAACCCCATGAAAGTGTCTGTATTTCCTGCGTGTAGTCTTCCCCACCACATTTTTATCCATTGAGCGATAAATCTCTATGCTTTAAAGACGCCAAGAATACATGTCTCTACCCTAAAAAAAATTCCCAAAATATCTAGAGAGAAAAGTGCTCTAATACCACTTGTTAGGTACCAGATCTACTATATTAAGCAAAAATATAAATACTACAGAAAATACGAATGAAACAATAAAATGTAGAGAAACACAACAAAAAATAATGCATTTATTGATAGGAAACAACATTCACTTGCCTCTTTTAGGGGGAATCCTGCAACAGAGAAAATATCTATTACAATAATTCTCAAGACAAAGATTTCTCATTCCTCCTACTCTTATTTATACTAATTCTATCTTCTAAAGAACATTTTAGAGGAAGATCTTTCTAGAAGAAGAAGCTTCTATTAGGTCTTCTTACATTGACTTGTTCACAGTTATTAAATAGGCCTTATTAACTAATGTCGACCTTTATTACATGGAAAATATATTATTCTACCTACGTGAGGGCTTAGGGAGCTTAGGTCCCTAACACATGCCTACACCTTTAACTAGGAGTCGAGGTTTTTGGTTCCATACCAAAAATTAACCATTCTAAATATTGAAATAAACAAAGCTTCAACTCTTGGCCCTATTCGATCAACTAAAATGAGTATGCATGAGTCCTCTACCTCGAACAAAAAATTCTCTTTGTATTACTGTAACAATATAATGAAGCTGCGACCTCAACATAGATCATCGACCTCCAAATTTGCTATTATTGGTCCATAAAATTTTCTACATGCACCATGGAGTGATGCCTCATGATTTGATCTCCAGACTACTCAAATATGTCTACAATATCTTTGTTTTCTTTTGATGAGTGGTGTGTGACTCAATAGGTCTTGACGCTTTATTATTTGGAAGATATAGGCCCACACTATAGACCCACGCCATGTAGATTTTCTTTCCCAATGGTATAGTTCCACGATTATCATTCACGGTGATATCATCAAATTCTAATGGCTCGCTTACCCACAACAATACATCCACGAAAAGAACCTCAAATTCTTTGTTCTAAATCACTTTCAAGGAAGGATTTACGTTTGAGACTTCAACCATACCCTTCCAGAATTTTTGGACTTCTATTGACTCTCAAATCTCTAGGTGTATAATTCAACAATATCTTCAACTCTTGGTGGTAACAATTACCATTCTTGTATGATTTAACTTCTCTACGAATGCTCCCAGCTCCAGGCCCAAAATGACACTTATATGCTCTGATACCAAATGTTGTTATTATGAGAAACATGCAACAATAATTTACACACAAAAATATCACATAAGAAGAACAATGTCCTGAAACCTTACATTGTATTGATATATAATTCTCCCATAATACAATAGAGTAAGTGAGGTCCCTTATATAAGAATAGGTTACCATTAAAACCATGTCATAATAGGAGTTTTTGTTCGACCATATCTATAACTATATCCACAATATCTTCCATGACTATCTCCATAAATATCTCAAGTGATCTTCATGAGATCATCATCCCTAGCTTCTGTCTTTGTCTTCATATTCAATTCACACGTACACCTTTGTGCATTATATTCATTTTCACATATTATAATGTCACCATATAATTATCATAAGTATGAATTATTCCTACACGTGTTGACTTCAAAAATTTGAATAGAGCCTCAGAGAAAGACAATTATCTTGTACCCTCGATGGAGTAGATATTGTAGTGCATTTATGGATCTCATATGTTATCCCTCTTATATGGCTTGCCATGCTACAACCAATTTATGGTTTCTGACAATAATCAGTTGAAAAAAAACGTTTAGAACCAAGTGGGGAACCTATGCATATAAGAGAATTCCCTTTGGATTAATTAATGCAAGGGAAACTTTCTAGAGAGATATGGATGTAGCATTTAGGGGATTGATTGGAAAATCAATGGTGGTCTACCTAGATGATCTCATTGTATTCTCTAAATATAAAAAGGACCACATGAATCATTTGAGGTATATTTTTGCTAGGTGCAAAAATATGGCACCTCCTTAAACCCCAAAAATCTATCTTTGCGGTAAACAAGGAAAGCTCTTGGGATTTTTAGTCTCCAAATCCAAAATAATGATAGAGATAGAGAGGACAAAAACAATTGCTAAAATCGCCTTTCCCCATAATAAGAAATCTATGCAGTCCTTTCTTGGAAAAAAAATTCTGTAAGGAGGTTTGTTCCAAGCTTTGTGGAGACCGTCAAACCACTCCAAGATATGATAAAAAATGATGCTAAATTTAAATGGTGCCCCAAGGAAAGGGAATCCTTCACAAAAATTAGGGAAGAAATAGTGAAGCCGCCATCCCTACTAAGCCATGCTTTTTTTTATTATCAAAACTTCATCCTCTACACATTCACATTTGATTCTACATTTGTAGTTGTCCTCACTCAAAAGAACAAGGAGGGGAATGAATTCCCAATATCTTTTATGAGTTTAAGGTTACAAGGAGAAAAGCTAGACTATCATGAGGTAGAAAAATAGGCTTATGTTGTCTTCAAGGAAGTAAAACATTTCAGACCTTACTTGTTAAAATATAGAACTAAGGTAATAGTGCCTTACCTCGTGGTCATAAATTTTCTTGTACAAAAGGACCCAGGGGAGAAAAGGTTCAACTGGATGACAACCTTGCAAGAGTACAATTTAGAAATTAATCCTGCAAAAATTGGAAAAGGACAAGGGTTGTGCAATATCGCTACTAATTCAGGAGGAGTTACCAACATTAAGGAGGAACTATATGAAGATGGGACTATGGTTGAAGAATAAATCTGTTATGTCCGTATTACCTCAGACTCTTGGCACTATGAAATGAAATATTATCTAATGCATGGGAATGTTCCTCACTATCTGGAACCAAGAAAAAGGAAGACCTTTGGGCTGAAGTCTGCCAAATACCAATTGATCGACGAAATTCTCTTCAAAAGGAACTATGATGATGTACTACTTCAATGCATAGAAAAGGCCGATGCAAATAGA
This sequence comes from Picea sitchensis, assembly GCA_010110895.2. Classification (NCBI taxonomy): domain Eukaryota; kingdom Viridiplantae; phylum Streptophyta; class Pinopsida; order Pinales; family Pinaceae; genus Picea; species Picea sitchensis. The sequence continues at coordinate 53,321 of SNQJ01S0055249.1, forward strand.
GTACTATCAAAAATGCGTGATGGTCCTATTGGAGGAAATTTCGAAGGAGACATAATTGCACACAAGATCCTCAAGGTAAGTTATTGTTGGCCTACCATGTTCAATGATGCACATGCCTATGMTTTAAGATGTGATGTAKGCCAAAAGTCAAYTGAAAGAGAAAGGAKACCAACATTCCCATTGCAACCTGTCACAATGGATTACCCATTTCAACAATGGGGTTTGGACATAATAGGATAAATCAATCCCAACTCCTCCCAGMTGTAGAAACACATCTTGAAAGCCACTGATTACTTCACTTGTTGGACATAAGCCATCTTGGTCAAGGTGGTAAATGAGGATCATGTGATATCTTTCCTAAAATATCATAGAATAACYAKGTTTGGTGTTCCTCAATCTTTAGTTTTTGACAATGCAAAATATTTTTCTTCATTGAAATTAACTAAATATGCATTGGAAAATAATATCAAAATGAAGCATGCAACAAATTATTATCCCCAGGGTAATGGCCTAACAGATTCCAYGAACAAAAAAATGATTAGAATCTTAAAAAATACTGTTACTGATCACCAAAGAAATTGGTATATAGATTTACCTAACGCCCTCTGGGATGATAGGATAACACCAGAAGCTTCCTTGGGTAATTCTCCCTTTTTCCTAGTATATAGTCAAGAATCTATCCTACCTACTCACATGTTCTTTCCCTCCCTACAATTTCACAATCCGTCTAGGAAGAAAATTCTCCGATTATACAACATCAATTAGACATCCTCCTCAAATTGGAAGAGAAAAGGAAAGAAGCTAAAATGAAACTAGCTCATCACCAAGAGTTAGTAAAACACTGGTTCGATAAGAACTCTATTAATTTCAAAGAGTTTCAAGTAGGATACCTAGTCCTAAGATGGGATAAGGCCAACAAAACTAAAGTGAAACATTCTAAGTTTCAACAATCATGGATTGTCCCATATCTGATTCATAAAGTAATTGGCCCATGAACCTTTAAATTGAAAACTATGGAGGGGGAGATTCATGAACTCCCTGTCAACAACCAAGCCCTCAAACAATACTTCTCCTAATCACCTAGGGTTATGTAGGCCTGTACATAGTAAGATTTGTTTTAATTGCTTAGTTTTGAACTTTCTATTATTTGTGTTCTGTACAATCACATTTTCATTTTCTTTTACCCTTTTTGAATAAATATTGACCCATTCACTTTCCTAATATTCTTTTAAAACTCTATCCCAAAACACATACTGTAAATGGCACAATCTTGATGATAAGGAATTGGGAATTCACCCTCTACAAGATTTTTCTCTTTAAAAGTTTAAACTAGAGAATACAATGTATATAACTCAAGGAAGAAGGGGACATTAGGGTTGAGCGGTGAGAATTGGGAAAACAAATCTTGCAAGTCTTGTCAGAATTCTTAGGTCAAGCCTTGCATGAGAAAATACAAAATTCAGTTTTCAATCATAGTCCTCTCCTAATCATTGTGTTACTCTCATAAAAAATTTAAGTGCTTACACGAAGGCAAGGTACGAATCTACATGTACCTTTTTGGGCATTATCGTTGAGCCCCACTTGTTTAACATTAAAATTATAACCCAACCATGTCTTCAAGAAAGAAAACCACCAGGATCACAAGTTTCGATAGGGCCAACATATCAAAGCAACTCTTGTACCACTTCGCTTCCTTAACACCCAATTTGTGATTGCAAAGATTTATATCTAAATATGAAAGGGTGATATCAATGCAAAATTTAAAGGAAATAGAAAGCATTGTAAAATTGTGTGGGAAGTATAAGTAAACTTGTTGGGGTTGTGGACGCTTGATGGTAGCAGGGCTGTGATTATATGGTACCGAGGAAATTTCATTGGGGATATGGATGCTTACTCGAAGTGAATCAATGTCGGGAAAAGAGACACAGGGAACAAACTTAGCCCAATGTCAAATCATTGAAATATTATGTGTGGTGTCATGCTTTGTCAGCAATTGAGCATGGGGGAACTAAATTGATTTATATTTATGCTCACAGATAATTCTTGGAAAATGAACTAAAAGTTCTTACCATTTTTACTTATCCTTTAGAAAAAAACTCGGTGATGTGGAACCCATGATATATGTGAAAGACAAGAAATGACCTATGAATCCATAAAAGAACAGATATAACTGGTTCTTCCTAGTGAATCGCCAATTTTTGTACCCACAATAATGCCCATTTAATTTTTCTACCTCAGGAAAATTCAATGGGACCCTTTTGGCACCCAAAGTTTTGGGTCAAATTTTGCACGTGCGCACAAACAAAGTTGTGCGTGCTCATTTCATAGTTTTGCGTGCATATAAGGAAATGCACAGAGAAATGATAGTATGTGCACATCATAACGAGTTTTGTCAGTAGTGCACCAATTATAAATACTACCAAGTGCACACCAGTCCGAGTTTTGTCAGTTGCACCAGAAACCAAGAAGATGCCCATTGGAATCAAGAAAAGAATCACTGAAAAATCTCCTAGAATGATTATTGCCAACAACAGATGAATACGTGGGGCAGCCAGAAGATGAACTGTCCAAGCATTTAATATTTCCACTGATGCAGAGAGTCTACATGGAGTGCTTGCAGGCACCAGAAGTGTGCGAGGCAGTTGGATCAGATAAGTGAGTGGAGCAGAGAAGAAAGAGACAACGCTCCCCAACAATGAAATATATAAAAAGGATCTTTAAGCTCAGAACATGATCTAGCTAGTTAGTATGTGAAACAATCGATTGGATATCATCCTCGAGCTCACTCTGAGTTTGTTGTAATCCTATGATGTTGTGAACATATTCTTGTGTCTTCGTTCTGTCTGATTCAAAATCTAGCTTCATGGTGCATCATATTGTATTCCCACTATTATAAATAATTATGATCTGAAGTCCTATGGTAGTCCTAAGCAGTTGTTCATTGTACTATATGTATCGAATATGATATGATGTTTCCAGTAACAAAAATATGGAAATTCTGATCTATTATGTGTATGTTGTGAATGAGCTGGTTATGTGAGTGGATAGTTTTAATTCTTAGTCCTAAAATACTCTGTCATACATGAGTTATATGGATGCCAATTGTAGTATTGTTTTGTATGTTTAATCCTCCATCTTTGACGCAAGACCTTATGATCTCTGTGATCCCATTTCCATCTCGTGTGAGACCTTTATTGACCTTGGCCGAGGATTGATATTCCAATGCTTTGGGATTTTTTTGGACACGCTTTGGATGAACCCTGGGTCTAAACCTCCCGATTGTTAATAAGGTCAATGCATATGAAAGCGTGGATCGAAATGATGACACTGCAGCCAACAAATGGTTATGTTTCCAGGACCTGAAGTCTTGTTAAGATCAATGGAGGAAAATAAAAATGATCTAGCATCATTCTAAGGAGGAGATTCAAGACTGGATAGAAGCGAGAGAAGATGAGTTTTCCCTGTGAGAAACACAAGGATTGCGGGTGAACACGAAGGAATGGAGAGACAAATATCTGTACTCAGATATGCATGAGATATTCTTCAGAGAATTTCCATGTTTGCTGCATGAATGGATAAAGAGACAAGATGAATTCAATTCGGCTATGTTTCCAGTAGAGCCGAAAGTTTGGGATCAAGCTAAGCTTTACAACTTGAAGGTGCTAAATAAAAAGTGGACTCGAGCGATTGATTTTTGGTTTGATTGAGTGAAGGAAGGACACATTATTGAGTTTCCTATAGAATATAGTGATTCTTTTAGTGAGGTTGAAATAAAGTTTGAATAAGGTCCAAGGAAGCGGATGCTAGAAGAAATTCCACTTTGGATCAAGATTCTTTGTGTGGAGAGAAGAATGATGAGCACAAAGCCTAATAGAATGGCCGAGTAAACCCCCTAGTGTTGGGGGGTGGTTTTGGAAGAGGTGGGGGAAAATGAGACAGAAGATGGATCCATTGAAGAGGACCTAAAAAGTTGTTGAGATGAGGTGAGGAATGGAATGGATCTAGAATATTAGAGGAGAAAAAGAGCCAAGAGATATGCAAGAAGAGATGAGATGAGAGAGAAAGTTGAGTGGAGGAGTAGAGAAGAGATATCGAAGGGTGCACGGTGAGGTGTGGGGTCTTGAATGAAGAAGAAACTCACACCCGGAAGTGGTGTGGGAGATAATGTTGTTCTAGAGTGGAGCACATGAGAAGACATGCATGCGAAGAGGCTTGGCGTTGAAGATACCAGTAGTGACAGTATTGGTAGTGAGGGCCTATGTGACAAAGTCCGTACCATTTGGTTGTTGTGGTATGTTGTAACCTTAAGAGAGGAAAGAGTGCACATGTGTGGCACGCAGGTGCAAATTTTTGGTGCACCCATAGACTCAGAGGAGGAAGCGCTACATGATTTCGCACTGATGAGAAGAGAAGTTGTTTCATAGTACCATGAGGCACCAATCAAAAGAGAATTTGGCTCTTGGCGTACTGACAATACGCTGAGCAGGAGAGAGGATGGCGCATGGAGAAGTCATGTGCTGAGTGGAGAGAGAGATTTTGCACAAGGTGGTAGTGCACATATCAGACCTGGGGATGGTACTTGTAGTGGAAGTGCGTGGATCGACTCAAAGGCATGAGCGCACATTGGTGGTGCACAATCAAGACAAAAAGAGATGGTGCAGATTGGTAGTGCACCGGAAGAGAAGGAATATGGAGGCTCCCGTAGTGATGGGGGAGATGAGTTGATAGTATTAGATGGTGTTTTGTGGTTGCAAGTAGATATCTGTTTGGGTCACCTGACGAGAATGTTAAGAAGAAGATGGTCTTACCCCCCCTTTGTACCACCCTCCTTGCACATTTTTAACTAAGAATAAAACACTACAATTAGTGAAGAGATTAGAGTCGAGGAAAGAGAAGGAGAAGAAAGAAGTGGTCAAACAAGTGGAGACAAGGGTGAAGTTAACAATACTTTACCCCAGTCAAAAGTAGTGTGGAAATATCAAGCCCATAGAAACTAGAAAGGAGGAACTAGTTCTAGTTCAAAGATGGAAAATCAAGATAGTACACTGAGTTTACCTGTATTCCATGGAATCGGTATGAACGATGCAGAGTAGAACTGGTTCAACTATGATGCAATATGGTATGTAAAGAGAGTTATAGATGACACGAACAAGATCGCACAACTCGAGACTACGTTCAGGGATAGGGCCCTGACGTGGTACACAAAATATAAATCTATTGTGCCAGTAGGATAGGCGAGGTCCCTGACCGAGATAAGGAAAGAACTTCGTCAATAAATTCAAACGCGAAAGTCAGAGTCCCAATGCATTACAAAAATTAAGGAAATCAAGAAGAAAGAAGGAGAAATCGTTTGGGATTATGACCAATGGTTCAAAATCTTCTTGGATAGGATGATGTTACATATTGAGGAAATACAACATAGAGAATGGTTCATTATGGATTTGCGACCCCATATCCAAGTCCCGCTCACCCAACAGAAGGTGATGAATCAGGTTGAGGAAGTTGAAATCACAATGTGATTAGAGGCTACACCGGGAGGTGTAGAGACATCGGGCGGGTTGGCGTAGGTTCATTCGCAATTGGAAAACCTAACAATACAACTCCAAGATATGGCCAAGACTAAACTCATACACGAGCACATATGGTGTACTACATTCTGTTCAGAGGGGCATCGTTGTGATGAGTGTCGATTCCTTCCAAATTATGTGGTGACAGGCGTGTTGATTCCATTTCCATTGGGACAGTTGGAATGGTGTGAAATATACATACAATGGGGCCACATTCCACCCCATTGTCCCACATTACAAAAGTACAATACAATGAATCACACACCATTCTATGAGTTCTATAAATTTTTCGGCCATGATATCAATCGCTGCCTCTCCCTCCAGTTAATGTAGGACAATACTCAATATGCCTTCCGGGTACAAGAGGAGAAAAATGGCGGTGATCACGGTGGTGACAATAGAGGAGGATATCAAGGAGGACCCCAAGGTGGATATGGGCATAGTCGTAGTCGTGGATATGGTGGAGGAGGTGGTAGGCCCCCCAAATGTTTCAATTGTGGTGAGATTGGTCATGTATCACAATTTTGTACTAAGTCGTGCGTGCTCTGTGCATATTGTTATAGTCCTGAACATGTAACCGATGATTCTCCTGAATTACTGAAGAAGTGGGAGGAGAAGAAGACTGACTGTAATATGGTGCATGCCAAGCCGCACAAAATCAAGAAGAATAACGAAGACATAGACATCCGCATAGTAACTTGCATAGGGGAGAAGACTAGGGTAGAATTCGAGCATGGTGAAGGCTCGGGTCACCAACCAGACGCGATCATGAATGCAACCTAGTCCCCTCCTAAGTTTGATGTTGCTTAGCATAAAAAATATATGTGCAAGGTGCAAAAGACCCTTGAAGAAGAAACATCACATGAGGAACTGCAACACGTGACTCATAGGTCTCTTGAAGAGTAACAGATCCGAGAGGAAGTGCATAGGGCAACGTAGAGGTCACTAGAAGAAGCTCACACATGTGACACAAAGATCTTTGTATGAGGTTCGCATACATGAGTAAATTCAATGTGCAACCCAAATATCGATAGAAGAAGCACATAGACAGACTATGTTGTGACGTGTTGAGAAAAAATCCTATGTAGAACAACTCCATAAAGAGTTTCAACACACAACGCGTGCATAATCCTTACACGAATTAGGTCACATGGAAAAATTCAGGGAGCAAGTCAATACCTTATTGCACTGTTTTTTGTTCTTGCTTAAGGATCAAGAAGATGCAAGTAAGTTGAACCATATGTTAACTTCTTGCATGAAAGAACAAGGAGAAGATCCCACCATATCAGCTCCTGGAAAGGGCTGTCTGTCATGTTAGTATGAAAAATCACACTAGTTGAGAGGTTAAGATGACAACAAAGCTTGGTGGGTATGACATTGATGGAGTCATGTTGGATCTGGGATCTAACATGAGCATATTTTCAAAGAAGTCTTGGGAAGTGATGGGTAAGCCCAAGTTGGTCTGGTCACCCATTCGGCTCCGATTGGCCAATCAATACAAGACATATCTCATAGATTGGCTGGAGAAAGTCAAAGTCAACATAGAAGGAGTGAAAAAAAGGTCAATTTTGAAGTCATTGAGATAATGGATGAGTCTAATCCATATCCTGCATTACTGGGAATCGATTGGGCCTTTGACAATAATGCAGTGTTAAACTTGAAGAAGAGACATATATCCTTTGAAACTGACACCCTATGCATGGTCATGCCACTGGACCCATATGAGGGTGACCACTACAATGATCCCATGGATGAGGATGTGCAGATCTCGAGAGTTGAAAATATTTACAAGGTGATGGGGAGCAGGGAGGACTACATCAATCCCACCGCATATGGAGAACTAAGTTGGAGGAGTGTCAAATCTTATGACTGTTGGATAGGCAATTCGAGGAATGCAGAACGAGGGCACCCGCAAAAGTAGCTAGACATGCAAAAGCAGGTAGATGCACAAAAGCAGGAGGAACAACATTTAGGAGCATAAAAGTAGCATGCAAGTGAAAATATAGGAAAATCACGCCATAAAAATGAGTTGTCGTGAGTTGTAACCATGAGTTGTCATAGGGTTTTGGAGATAAACGAATAGGATTTTGAGCCCTAAATCCTTGGTATAAATATGTAATGGGTCAGGTAGAGTAGGTTGTTGATGTTGAGTGAATAGTTGGATGTTCACTGAGAGTAAGAGAATAGACTGAGAATGAGAGAGAGTCTATGTATGAAGGTTTAGGGAGAGTTTGCAAAGAGAGGCTTTCACTCTAGAGTGACTAGGAAAGATGGAGGAGTAAATCATGTTGTATCTATTGTAAGTGCAGTGCACAAGCCTAAGATGAATTACAGAAAGAATAACCATTAAGCCAGTCATTGTGGACGTAGCCCAAAGTTTGGGTGAACCACGTTAAACTTTGTGTCTGAATGTATTTTTATGTGATTATTCATGAATGTTCTACTTATGCATAACTAGATCTAGATCTATGTAATAGATAATTGATGCAAAGAAAAGATAAATGTTACGATGAATAATTTATGTTGCAATCTGTCACAATGAGGCTGCATAATTTAAGTTACTAATTAATCAAGTGAGAAGGGAAAAATAATACAACACACAAGGAAAATAAGTAAGAATAAACATGCTAATGGTCTCACATCCCCTCATACCTGTAGAAACTTGGTTCCTGCAGTTCCAATAGATGCCTCGTGTGAGACTTCACTTGCATGCATGTGATTCTAAAAGGACCAATGTCTACATGGTTTATTGGTTAGATAACTTGAACCTAGGGTATTATAACCGCGTGACAACAAATGGTTCCATTGCCAAGACCTAGAATTTGTGATCGAGGGAATGTTTTGGAGGTTGACTAAGAAAGAGATCGTCGAATGGATAGAAATAAAGGAAAACAAATTTGATTGGAAAGAGAATAGAAACCCTGTGATGAGCGACGATAAATGGATGCAAAGGTATGTGTACACAGAGCTGCATGAGATTTTCTTTGGTGAATTTTTTATAATCTTAACTGAGTGGTTAGAAATATTAGTGGAGAATACTGGAAGGTACTGAACTACAACGTCGAGGAACTGGAATATTGAGTTGGAACGACAATTGAACTCTGTAAGTAACAAGACTTCCCGTGTCGTTGATTTCTGGTTGAACAATATACTAGGGGGTTATACAAGCATTTTCTCGATGCTTCTAGAAGGAGAAACTTCCTTTAGTGGGATCATCCTAACCTCCTCACCTTATCCTCTTCAGCTTATAAAAGAAGAGGAGCTCTCATGGAGAAAGTTAGATTTGCTTTTTATTGAGATTGTTAGCTTGGTATGTTGGCTTTGAGATTTGATTTGTCAAGATAGATTGTGAGTAGCTATCAGATCCAAAGTCTCGGAATCCATTGGAGCAAGAAGTGTGTGGGAAGCAAGGAACTGTTGGGAGGAACCTTACGACATCAAGGCATTCGGTTGTAATCTCTCTTCCTATTATTTAATATAATACAGTGGCATGTTTATTTCCCATAGAATAGTCTTTATTTTATTGCATAACTCCTTGATCATATGCATAGGTTGTCATTGAATCTACAATTGCTACTTTCACTTTGGTTGGTTTGTGTCATTGCAGATCTGATCTCAGAAGAGCACCAGAGAGAAGCAGGGACAACAGAGATATAAGGAAGCAATATATAAAGGTATGTCATCCATTCCTTCTTTGGTAGTAAATTCAATGATTATAACTTAGGGAAAGCGTCATGTCCTGTCTTGTTTTGTTCTAGATCCAGGTGGATCTAGGGAGATTAGTTTATGTCCACATTGACTGATTTATCCAATAACAAAATTGGCGACTCCACTGGGGAACTAGATTTTTTTCCTAGTTTGTCTTTCTTTCTTGTTTTGATTGCTTGGTTTCTGTTTTCTGAGTCACTGGGAGATCCAACTTGACTCTCTGACTGTTAAATTTCACTGGAAAACCTTCTTAATTTTTAATTTTTTTCCATTTTTGTTTGATTTCCGCACCCTACTTTGAGGGACAATGCATTGACTTAGGATTTCCGCACCCTACTTGTTTAGACCAGTGTGGAAATTCCACACCCTACCCATATCCGGCCTGCGGAAATCAGGGATTTCCGCACTGTGTTAGTCTACAACCTACGGAAATTGTGAAAATTTTGATTTTTGATGGTTTTTTCCTTACCCAGACCTTGGATTTGGTTTTGAGGTGAATTTTTGGGTTTGATTATGATCTGTTTACAGTTTGCTTGAAAGCTTTGAAACTTCTTTTAGCCATCTTTGATTTTTTTTATTTTGGAAGATTTAGTCTCTTGCTTTGAGTGTCTTTCAGTTACAATGTACTGTCTTTTCTTTAGAATTGTTTGGTGAAAGGACTTCTTTTTCTCTTATTAAATAGTTCATGTTAAAAGAGAAAATTGTTTGGGTTGCTTTGTTTGATGTCAATTTGCTATTGCTTTTAGCTATCTTTGAAACAAAAAGTTTTAATTTCTTGCTTTATATTAGATTGGGGGAATCCTTGCATTTGAAGTAGAGAAATTGCATGATTCTTGGCATTTTTTGGTCTTAAATTTTGAAAATGGGGGGGGCATGAATCATGCATTAGTGTGTAGTCTATTTTTCTCATTTATTGAAGATATTGATATTGATGAGTTTTAAAATTTTGGGACATTGGGCATATGGGAATGATAAATGTTTTCTCCTTCTTGTAGCATAGATTTCATTGAAATGAAAAGATTGCATATTCATCTCTTTGCATAACTTTTGAGTCGGTCAAAACACCATATTGTCCACACCATTTTCCTTTTCAGTAACAACAACTTTAAAATAGATCGCTTATAAAAATTGATTAGACATTTTTATATTTTCTGGAAGCAAACTTACATTAGATTAGTTGTAGGGCTTTGGAATAGGTGTGAATGATAACTTTCCAAAGATGCAAACAAACATAGAATCTTGAGTTAGGGAGCGACAAAATCCACTTATTACATTTTGTCCTAGGAAGCCCTTCTAACACAAGGGTCAATCACGAGGTTGCATTGAGACTGGCAGAGTTACTCACCCTGCTTTGTTGGTCTTGGTGTAGAGATTGCGCGTATTATGGGGGTCGCTTGAAGTATACCCACAATGATGAGTGGAATCCTTTCAAGTTGATTTCGAACTAGATACCCTGCCTTTGCACGTGGATCAGACTGTTGACTGTTTCCCCAGGCATCAATGTAGTAATTGGTAACCTTAGTGGCCTTTCTCTTTAGGTTCTTTACACGAGGTGACTGTGGAGGGGCAAGTTTTCATGGTACCTGGAATCGACGTTGGCCAAACTCACTCAGGCTCCTTGGAGGGTATACCCACGATTATGTGTGGGAGCTTGCACCAAGGCGTAAGTCCGTTAAGCAGGTTGTCAATGTAACTTTTCCACCCGCTCTATCTCAGCCCTTTCTTACTTTGATCCCGCGACATTGGATCTCATCACCAACTAGTGAGTTCATTGTGAGAAAGTTTTGTTTGCTTGCTTGCTTACTAGATTTTTAGCGTGTGCTGTTTGTTTTCCCTAACATACTTTAGGTTGGATATTTATCTAATGGCGTCAGTTCCCAAAATGACCAATGAAGGAACCCCTGCTCCAGGGGAACCTTTTGTTTTTCCTTCTTATGGAAACATTGGTCCTCCTCACATCGCTACTTTGAGCCTTCCATGTCTCACAATTGGATTACCGGCATGGTTTTTTTCCACTCAGGTAATCCTGAATGCAGTTAGTGCTTCAGTTATAAGCACTTCACCCCAAGAACATCAACCTCATGTTGATCCTTCACCAGTAATATCTTCTTCACCTTCTTCACTTGCAAGGTCTTTTTCCATTTCATATTCTTCGCCGAGTGAAAGCTCTAAAGATAGTAACTCGGTGGATAAGAAGAAGAAGAAACATAAGATTAAGAAGAAGAAAAATAAAAAAGGGTCTAAACTTCCAACCACTGCCAGACATGTTGGAAAACAACCAGATTCTGTTAATCATGCTGGGAGTGTTGATGATCCCAAAATCACTCAAACAACCCGTAAGCCCAAGTACCCTTGCAGGCTTTGTAAGGGTAGCCATCTTCTTAAGGATTTCCCTAGCTTATCCAAGGTTATAGAAGCATGGTCTATGCACCCTCACCAACCCATGTCGTCAACCTCTGAACAACATGTTGATGACCTCCCATCAACTAGTCACAGTTGGGAAAAATAAAAGTAGAGTCAAGTTCCCGTGCATGTTATGCAAAGGGATTCATCTAACTCACCTTTGCCCTCGTATGGACAAAGCCTCAAAATTAATGGAAGATATAACTAGTTCCCAACCTCAACTTCCAGCTACTTATCACAAGCTTTCTCTCAACCCACCTATAGTTGATGGAATGATCAATCAGGTTCCCCTGTCGGTCAGCCCGGTTGATCAAGTAGTCAATCTGGTCACGTCCTCAGTTGAACTAGTTGACCAAATGGTTGATCCAATCCCATCCTCGGTCAATCCCACTCTCTCGTTAGAGAATGAAACCTAAGTGGTTGATCTGATTTCATCATCGATCGATCCTACTCTCCCGATAGAGAGTAAACCTAATGTTGCCCATGTTTTTCTTGTTGATATAGACTCTATCGTGCTCAGGGGTATTCCTCCTTCTCCCCTGGAACACCCTCCAAGTAATGAGACCATCCTTTTTAATTGGGGTGTGCTAACTGGACCTCGTCTTCCCTCTCACATTCCCTTCCAGATTACGGTACAGGTTTGTGGTCGGGACGTTCCTCAGACACTGATAGACGAAGGTGCGTCCGTTAGTATTTTGTCCTCTCTTACTTGGCAAGCTTTGGGTTGTCCTCAACTTGCACCAGTTACGCAAAATATGTTAGCTTTTAACAAAAGAACTAGTCAACCTTTAGGGACCCTTCCTCAGTTTCCTGTAACTTTGGGAGGGAAAACTGTCTTTATTGATGTCATGGTAGTCCAAGAACCCGTGGATTTCGCTTTACTCCTTGGGCGGGATAATGTCTATGCCATGAAAGCTATTGTGTCCACTCTTTTTCGTGTGATATCTTTCCCTCACGATGGAAGAATTGTGACTATTGATCAACTTTCATTCATCGGTTCTGATTGGATTACCTCCCTTAATGGTTCTTACATGCAGACGGTATCGCCCCTGCCACAGGTAAATTATGTGGCGTTGTCTCCCATGCCTTCCACTGCAAATGACAATGACTTGGATCCAGTAGTTGACATGGTGACCTCTTCAGTAGGGCTATTGGAGCCTGACCGCCTTAACCCTCTCGCGACCCTCGACATGTGTTCCTTCCAGAGTGTGTTTCTTCCATCAAATGAAGATCTCTTGGAAGCCATGGCCGAATTTTGTCCCTTGACATGGTGTCCTTCCAGAGCATTGTCCTCTTGGAAGCCATGATCAAGATGAGACATGAGCATGGTTTTTTGTTTTCAAGCTCGTTGAAAATGAAACCATCTTTGAGCATGGTTTTCTTCTTTCAAGCTCGTTAAAAAATGAAACCAGTTGTGAGGATATTTTTTTGCGTCTCTATGGCAACCTCGTTAAAAAATGAAACAAAGGTTATGAGCATAGTTATTATTTCTATGTCAAGCTCGTTAAAAAATGAAACAGAGGTCTGGGGATTGAACCTGGATTCACGAGCATAGTTCTTCTCCTGTGTCAAGCTCGTTAACAAATGAAACAAATTTCCCCTCTCTGTTTGAGTCAAGTCCTTCGTATAGTATTTGAAGCTTCATTTCATTCTCCTTTGTAGTTGGATGAGATGAAGCTTGGGGGCAATGCTTCCAGCCTTTGGACTTCATGCTGAAGTTGAGCCACTAGCTTCTTAAGCTGGGGGCTAAGTACCAACTATCCTTGTGTTATGCGTTGGGAATTCCAAGCATAGTTTCCTCTGGTTCAAGCTTGTGTAAAAATGAAACCAGGTCCAAGCATAGTTTTGGCTATTTTTAAGCTTGTGAAAAAATAAAATCTATCCCAAGCATAGTTTTGTTTTGTTTTAAAGCTTGCGTAAAAATGAAAACAATCCCGAGCTTAGTCTTTGTTCTTTCTCATGCTCGTAAATACATGAGAATAAGTTACCGAGCTTACTCTTTGTTCTTTCTCATGCTCGTAAATACATGAGAATAATTTACCGAGCTTAGTCTTTGTTCTTTCTCATGCTCGTAAATCAATGAGAATGTAACCGAGTAAATTTTTATCACTTTTTTCGGACTTGTAAAGGTTATACGAAAAATGAACCCCTTGGAGTTCCCTTTAAGCTCTTTTCAGACTCTCTAAACATGAAAATATTGCTGAGCGATCTTGTTCTTTTCACGATCGTAAAAGAATTTGAAGAAAACGTTTGATGGGCAATAGGGTATCACTTTTTCGGTCTCATCAAATTAACTTATGAAAAAGGAATTGAGAGAGTTCTCTTTAAGTGTTTTTCAGACTCTCTAAACATGAAAAACCCTTGAGTTTTCTTTCTTTGGATTCATAAAACAAACATCGAAAGACAAATATGGGACCGAACCACTCCTTCCTAGGGTTCGTTAACATACTCTGAAGGATTCATTCGAAGGATGAGCTTACATCAACAAGCATATGTTATCCTCCTCAAGGTTGCGTAAAAATAAAGAGGTACTCGCCAGTAATGGTGGGGGAAATTTTTTGGAAAGAAATATGTCTAAACCTGTATTCCATGGAAGAGTCGCTTTTAAACATAACACCCTTTCACTCTCTTTGTGCTTAGGTTGTAAAATCCGCTTGTCTCTTGATCATACTCCTTTATAAGATTACAAATTAGTCTGTGATCCCTGTTGTTGAGTCAGTGTTTCCAAGACAATTGTCGTGTCGTCAATATGTTCAAAGAGAAGTTCAACCCTGAAAGCCTTCTATTACATCGGCCATTTCTGTAGTCCTTAAGCCTTCTATTGTGTCAGCCATCCCTGAGTCAGTCCTAAATCATTTGTTACTCTGATCTACTTCAAATCTTGTTACCCATATCATGTCATTGATGTGGGATACATTAAGGCCCTCCTGTGACGAGTCTTTTCCTGTCGACTTCAACTCATTATCCAGGAATTAGAATTAGAAACTAATTGGTTATTGGAACTTGCATGCCTTAATGGCATGTTTCCTCGCTTTCGACAGTGGGTTTTCATCATTGACCCCTGATCAGGAGATTCTACCGAGTGTTCGACTTCAGCTCATTAATTCACAAATGTTGGAATGTACTAGAGTACCTTGGGAGTCATTGACATTAATGGTGATTTCTCTTGCACTTGTTAACGGTATACACTAATGACCGATAATCAAGTGGTTTCTACCATGTTCAACTTCAACACATGTAATCGCATATTTAGATTCTTACTATAGAGTGGTGGAGATGAAGACCCTGAATCTTTTCTCACAGATTCAGGTTGCGTTGGAGTATATTCAGTTTGTATTGTTGCATAGATCCACATTGTATGTCTCGTGGCTATGTTCAAATTTGAGTCTTTAATACATATATCCACAGTGTGTTTTTGGTGGCTATGTTCAGATTTGAGTCATAAAGGCATGGATCCACAGTGTATGTTTGGTGGCCATGACCTGTCTTACTTGACATGGATCTTCGCATGTCAGAATTTATGCTTTGAGTCATTAGTATTCTGAGTATGGGAATGCCTACCTCAGTGATGATATATTATTGTACTGCATTTCCTTGTTTGTTGGTAGGTTTTTGACCGACGTGTTCCTTGTTCCCTACACACACTCGACAAAGTATTCCAGCTATCACTCTATTCTAACTTCATACTTTGGGGATCTCTCTGTTACAAATTATTTTCATCACCCTTATGACCGTTAATGATGTAAACCTATATGTTTCCTTCAGAGGGGTCAGTGGCCTGAATTCCTGAAGAAAGAAGGGAGAGGAACTTTCACTAAGAGAAGAAGTTGCATTTTCCTTTGTAAAAAACCTATTAAGGAGGATTTCCGCAGGTTGCACTATGCACAGGGTGCGAAAATGCTTGATTTCCACACCTTGTTCTATAGCTAGGTTGCGGAGTTTCCGCAGGGTGCATTACAACTAGGGTGTGGTGGCCTTCGTACGTGGGAAAAAAGAGCATTTTCTCGATGCTTCTAGAAGGAGAAGATTCTATGGTGAAGTGGCCTCCGAATGGTTTGGATCTTACTCACTTTCATGATTTAGTGGGATCATCCTAACCTCCTCACCTTATCCTCTTCAGATTATAAAAGAAGAGGAGCTCTCATGGAGAAAGTTAGATTGGCTTGTTATTGAGATTGTTAGCTCGGTATGTTGGCTTTGAACTTTGCTTTGTCAAGATAGATTGTGAGTAGTTATCAGATCCAAAGTCTCAGAATCCATTGGAGAAAGAAGTGTGTGGGAATCAAGGAGATTTTGGGAGGAACCTTACAACATCAAGGCATCCGGTTGTAATCTCTCTTCATATTATTTAATATAATACAGTGGCATGTTTCTTTCCCATAGAATAGTCTTTATTTTATTGCATAACTCCTTGATCATCTGCACAGGTTGTCATTGAATCTACAATTTCTACTTTCACTTTGGTTGGTTTGTATCATTGCATATCTGATCTCACAAGATAACCAGAGTGAAGCAGGGACAACAGAGATATAAGGAAGCGATATATAAATGTATGTCATCCATTCCTTCTTTGGTAGTAAATTCAATGATTATAACTGAGGGAAAGCATCATGTCCTGTCTTGTTTTGTTCTAGATCCAGGTGGATCTAGGGAGATTAGTTTATGTATGCATTTACCAATTTATCCAATAACATCTCTTTATGGGCACTTTAAAGGAGAACATTCAACATGAGGTGTGTCTCTTTGAAACTAAATCGTTAGAGAAATATTTCAATATGGAAAGGAAAGAGGAAAACAAAAATATGGCTACTAGAAGGGTGACCACTGACAACTATAGAGATCATCATGTTACCTCTCCTAAACCGACAAGGTTGATACCTTAGCAAGTGGGTGAAAGAAGAGCAAAGGGACTATGTTTCAATTGTGACAACAAGTATAGTAAATGGGATAAATGTGGTAACAAGAAATTATTCTACATAGACAGTGAAGAGGAAGATGATCAAGAATTGGAACCATCAGAAGATCTATATTTAGAAGAGACTGGTCCAATGATATATTTTCATGCATTGGCTAGCATCAATACTCCACAAACTCTCAAGATACAAGGATACATCAAAATAAAATGGTAACAATGTCAATTGATTCTGGTAGTACCCATAGCTTCATCAATTACAAATTAGAAAAATATATCAATTTCTTTGTATATGTAACACCAAAGTTTCAAGTAATGATTGTTGATGGAGGTACCATAAATTGTTCTAGAAAGTTCCATAGTATTAAGCTCAATATGGGGGAGTATTTATTGGATAGTCCCATGATTACCATCCAAATGGGTGGTGTTGATGTTGTATTAGAGGTCCAATTGTTACAATCATTGGGAACAATGGGCCTTAATTTTGAATATCTTTTCATGATATTTTCCTTCAAAAGGAAAGGAAATTGAGCGTAGAGGTATACAAGTGAAACCCTCTAAAGTGATAAGCTCTAATAGCACGACAAAAATACTTAAAAAGGGACATTGTTGGGTAATTGCACAATTGTGCTCCCTAGATATTCAAACATCTATATCGTCTTCTCCAATGGATCTCAAAATGGTTATCAAAAACCATTCCAAGTTATTTGGAGAGATTCCTAAGGGTCTTCCACTGGCTCTAGATCATGATCATGTTATTCATTTGCAACCCAAAAGTGTATCGCCTAACATTAGTTTGTACACGTATCCATATGCACATAAGAGTGAGATTGAGCATACAATCCAAGAAATGTTAGAGGCTGACATCATTCAATGTAGCCAAAGTTCTTTCTCTTCACCAGTAGTGATGGTTACAAAGAAGGATGGTTCATTGCGTATGTGTCCAGATTATAGACAACTCAACCAAATGACGATCAAAGATAAGTTTCCTATTCCTGTCATTGATGAAATATTAGATGAATTCCATGGAGAAAAAAATATTTACTAAGTTGGATCTTCGTTCGAGATATCATCAAATCATAATGAGTGAGGAATAAATTCGCAAAACAGCCTTTATAACACATGAAGGTCATTATGAGTTTTTGGTTATGCCATTTGGACTTACTAATGCACCTTCAACATTTGAAAGCTTGATGAATTCTATTTTCAAAATATTCCTTAGAAAATTCGTGTTAGTATTTTTTTTATGACATACTAATCTACAAAAAATCATGGGAAGAGCACGTAAAACATGTTGACAGATTATTACAACTTTTAGAAGAGAAACAACTTTATGAAAATACTTCCAAGTGTGCCTTTGGGGTTCAAGAAGTGGAATATTTGGGTCATATTGTATCTCATGAAGGTGTAAAAGTGGACCCTAACAAAATCAAATCTATGATGGAATGGACAATTCCCAAAACAATGAAGAAACTTAGAGGATTCTTAGGATTGATAGGCTATTACCGCAAGTTTGTCAAGAACTATGGTCAAATAGTGACACCTCTAACAAAATTATTTAATAAGGAAGAATTTTCTTGGACTCAATAAGAAACCAAATATTTTGAAAAACTTAAGGAGGCTATGTGTACAACTCTTTTCCTAGCCACATCTGACTTCACAAAAACAATTATTGTGGAGTTTTATGCCTCAATCCATGGAATTGGTGCAATTTTGATGCAAGAAGGAAGGCCCCTTGCATTTTGAAAGTAGCCAACTTAAAGGAAAAAACTTACTCAAACCAATTTATGAAAAACAAATGTTGGCCATACTACATGCAATTAAGAAATGTCTCCCTTACCTGATAGGAAGACACTTCAAAGTAAAAACATATCATGATAGTTTGAAGTACTTCTTGGAACAAATTTTTTTTTTATAAGAACAACAAAAATGGGTTACAAATATGCTAGGTTATGACTTTGAAATTATCTACAAGAAAGGAAAACATAATATTGTGGTAGATGCACTTTCAAGTAAAGAAGAAGAAACAAAGGGTTCACTATGTACTATTTCTATTTTGTAATCTGAATGGGTGGAAGAAGCAATGATAGAATGGAAGCAAGATCAATAGGTATGTATGATCATTCAAAAACTACAAGAGGACCACAGTGAATTACATAAATTTGTATGGAAGAATGATTTGGTATGGTATCATGATCACCTATATTTATGTAAGAATTCCCAACTCAAATAGAATGTCCTTCTAGAATTGCACACTTCTCCTATAGGAGGACATTCAGGGTTCTTGAAAACTTACCATAGGATCTGTTATCGCACAGTTTGTAGTTTCGGTCATAGGCTAAAGGATAAGGGTCAAACTGGCGTAATAGGGACCTACCCCACCCAATGTCACCACAATGGGGAGGTCCTTTCTATTTAGGGTGGCTAAGCCCAAGGGAGACGTCCCTGGCAATCTGGGGTTTGAAAGGAAAAGGCTCA
>SNQJ01S0055249.1:97597-124910 GCA_010110895.2 Picea sitchensis
GAGGTTGCGTGTGGCGCGATTACCCTCGCGTTGATCAGGCCTGACGGCTCTACGGATGGGAGGTTCACCTCCCATCCCTCATTAAAACCATCTACCTACCAGCCTGCGAGACATTTAATTTAGGTCCAGTGAGCCGCTTTTGGTTCTCCGGGCCAGTGGAGTCCAAATACAATATTAATTCTCGGTGGAAGTTAACGCCACCTTTCTAGGTGCCTTCCACCGCCATCATGGTCTCTTTTTCTGCACATCCCCTCTCAGCAGTCCTGCAATAAATTCAAAATTTTATTCACATTCATTGACCTTTTCCTGAAGGTCCATTTACATCACATATTCACATTTATGAGTTTTCCATAGTTCTTGGCCATTCCAGTTATTTTTACAAACTGGGGGAAACAAGGTGTTACATTGGTGGTCACTTCCAGGCCAACACGACAACTCGGAAAATACTTCAGGAGGGTCTGTGGTGGATGAATTTACATAAATAATATCGGGATTGGGTTAGGAAGTGTGATAGTTTTCAAAGGCTCGAGAGACCTCCGTGGAAGAATGAAATGCCACTAATATCAATGATCTCCAATTGATCATTTGAAATATGGGATATTGACTTTGTTGAAAAATTTCCTTAGAGAGAAAAAATAACCGGCGTGAAATACCTTATTACTACAGTAGAATATGTGAACAAATGGGTAGAAGACAAACCAGTTGAATCATGCACCAAAGAAGTTGCGGTGAAATTCATTTATGAGAACATAATCACAAGGTTTGGATGCCCACTTACACTAATCAATGATCAGGGAATGCACTTCGTAAATGAAACAATACAAATCCTACTAAATAAGTTTTGATCAACCATAGATGAATAACATCATATCATCCCCAAGAAAATGGGGTGGTCGAATCATTTAATAAAACACTGCATAAAGGACTCACCAAAATCTGCGGTATCGACAAAAATGACTGGGATGATAAAATTCCTTCAGTCTTATGGGTGTATAGATCTACTTATAAATGATCAACCGAGAAGACTCCCTTCAATTTAGTCTATGGGAAAGAATCCATTATTCCTTTACACTTTTGGTCCAATTCTGATAGGGTAGTAGTTGTGGCTAAATTCGACTAAGGCAGAAGCATGAAAAATCAACCGTACCAATTAAATAAGCTAGAAGAAGGAAGATTAATTGCAATACATCATCATGAAGTGAAAAAACAACAACATAAATCATGGAATGAATGTCATATAAAGAAAAAGGACATCAAAAGTGGATATCTGGTCTTGCTATATGATAGTCAAATAAAAGGAAAACAGAGAAAACTAGAGACAACATGGCTTGGACCTTATGTTGTCTAAGACATTCGACCAACCAAAGCAGTTCAACTTTGAACCTTATTAGGGAATCCATTCAAGAAAGTAATTAATGGAACCCATTTAAAAAAGTATTATACATAGAGGAGGAGAAACCTTATTGGAAAAATTATCAGGAAAAATGCCAACAGGGACCAACCAGAGTTGGAAAGGTAAACCTAACAGTCTAGTCGAAGTTGATAAAATATAGACTAATCACATCCTTAAGGACATAAATACCACTTGTAATAATAAATCGGAGTCAGTTAAAAAATTTAGGTATAGAAATGCAGATATTAGAAAACACTAGCAAAGAAAGATGAGCATTAAAGAACTTTCAAAGCCTCAAAGAAAAGAAACAAAAAACATAATGGAGAGAGAAAGAATCACTTGCTCGAGACATAGACTAATAAGAAGAAGACATGATCGACACACCACTCCATCTCTTGACTTAAGAAAAATCGTTCTAAAAATATAGTCAAGCGATCGAGATAGATCCCAATTAAGAAAACCAGAGTCAAGTGAGCATGGTTCAAGTGAGTGTGGTTATCATACAAGTGCAAGGAAGTAAAAAAAAACAAAGGAGTGAACTAACTATCACGAACATCGATTAAGTAGTTCCTATAATAACAAACTCGACAACTCAAGAGAAATAGTTGGTTGATCCGTATACCGACCACAGATCAATAGAGGAGACATATTCGATTGCACACAAGAAAACATCGACCACAAATCAATAGAGGAGACATATTTGATTGCACACAAGAAAACACCGACCATGAAAAAATCGACTCCAGAGAAGGTGGTGCAATTAAGTTGCAGTAGGAAAGGATCAATGAGAAGGACAAAAACATTAATGACCGATGCAAGAGATATGACCATTGCACAAACACCACTATAACTGACAGTTTCCTTGACACGTATGATAACCAATTGCAGAATGCTTCAATTAATGATCCACACGACCCGCAAGAATTCCAACTAAGAAATAACCTAGACGTCCACTCATACGATTCGATCATACCTCCACTAATTATGACAAAATAAAATGAATACAAGGAAAAATCGGATGCATTTAATCCAAATTTTCATTTATCGTCTATAAATTTAGAAAACACATACAATTTTTCCTCACTTTTATTGTCTCCCCCGCAACTGAGTATAGAGCCGACTACATAAATAAGTGAATTTGCAACCTCTCCTAACTTTCTCAATACCACCAATATGGACATAGAAATTCCAAGAATGAGAGGTCAAGTCTCGGAGGTAACAGAAGGGTCAAAACCAAGACAAAGATTTGATAGGAAAACAACGACCCCATTGCAAATCCAGATGCAGAAAATACGAAATTCGCGAATAGAGGAGATGGAATGAAGAAAGCAATGGAATTTTTTTATAGAATGGAGAATGGTTGTTGGAATCCTAAAACTTAATTCCTGGCAAAATTGAGGATCAGACACATTTTGGGGGCACCGTAGGTCACCGAATTAGGACGATGGAAGGAAGAAGTAGTGAAGTTTATTATCATCCACTTTCATCAAGGATACATTTGGCTCGACCAACCCATAGAAATAACAGGTGGTATTATTCAACGAATTACTAGTATTCCAAAGACGAGGGTCACGGTGTCGAACACATCAAATTCTAATGACTGGATGCAGTTTTTAACTGGGTCGACAACAACAAAAAATTCCAAAGGGAGTAGTCATCAACAAAATAAATAATCTAAGACAAGGTGGAATTCCATAATTGTATCTCTATTCTTCACACCAGTTGGTTGGGCATTAGATGTCAAGATGACGATGATCAAATCAATTGGACAAGTCTTCTAGAAAGAGGAAATTTTCAATTGGTCAAAGTACCTGGCTGATATCATTTGGACTAACTGCAAAGAGTGCCAATAATTTGGTAAGGCTATTAAGTTCCCCTCTTTATTAATCTGGATAGTAATGGAGAAGTCCATTCTAGTAAGAGAGTTTGAATTCACAATTAAGAAATCCCCAATGATGGAAAAGTATATAATATTTTCAACATAACAAGCAGGTACTTCACGGTCGATGACACCCCAAGAAATGTTTCAACTATGGGTCAGAAACTTGAAATACAACTCACATAGGTGGTAGGTTGAGTAAACAGTATGAGGGGCCTTGTCAACTCCTTGCCACATTCAACTGGAAATCGAATGTACAAATATTTGGTGCAGAGTTGAGTCATCCCAAGAACCAGAGGAAATTCACTATCAACTGACAACAAAATAAATATTCATAGATCTAGAGAGACAGATAGGCCAAGATTTAGAAATTCCCCCTGAAGCTAACCAAGTAGGATTTCCCTTGATTCTTCCTCTTACCAATGGAGAGAAGGATAGGGAAAGAGAAGCATAGCTTTATGCAATCCCCTTTTTCGAATGCTTGGAAGCCATGGAAATCATCCTTGCAAATCCATCACCCAGAAAAAGAAAGAATCCAACGAGAAAGCACAAGGGTAAAAAGGTTGTTGGAGTCAAAGAATTAGACATCGACATAGAAGAAATTTTGATGGAAACTTTTTAGTCAAATGGAGGTATTGACTTCAATGACCCTATTATCCAAGAAAAAATGACCAACATAGAAGATAAAGAAAACAAAGAGGCAGACTCGACAAGAGATTTCTACGATGAAGAAGATCTACAATTCACCGGTTAGACCTCAGATGAAAGAATATATGGAAAAAGATAAGATACACAAGCAACAGGTTCAGAAAATTAAAATTACAATCAAACAGATTGAAATAAGAGGAGACAATAAGTAGAAGACCCTTGATGCATGAACCACTATTGTTACCCCAACATAGGTCACAACCAACCACGCAAAATGGGAATTTAGGCCAAGATTAATACTAATAAATAAAAGAACGACTAAAGCAACAATCTATTTAAAAACATATTTTCCTCCAACCGAGATAGTAGTCGTAGTATAAGAATGACCAACAAAGAGAAAGAAGAGATAACTCATACTTGTTGATTCGTTAGAAGCAACAGAGCCTGACCAACCATCTGAGTCGATCGACGAGGATATTGAGACTGACCACTTAAATCAACAACCATCGGTCAAAGAAGTACTAGTCCAGTCGATGCAATCGATTGATTCAATACAAAAATAGGATTTAGTTGACCAAATACAAAATAAATCGATCCATCCATTCGAAGCTGAAGAGAATCAGGTCGTCCAACAAGCAGTCAATATGCAAGAAGGAGAGAACTAGGAAGTTGACACCCATGATGTTGATATTCATAAATTAGAGCCAGTCGACATAATGACAAATATATCAACACAACTAGAAAATCAACAAGAAAATATAGAAGATAAACACATGGAGGAATCCCTTCTAGAAAACCATCATGTTATCCCACAAAAAGACAATATTAAGATACAAAAAAAGGGTCTACTCATGACCAACAACCTCCATTACAGAAAGGAACATAAGAAACACAAAAAGAGGAATCTTAAAACGCTGAAAATTTCCAGCAGCATAACCCCTCTTCACAACATACATAAAAAATCTAGGATAAATACAGATGATTGACAAGGACTTCAGGGAAAAATAAGAAAAATAAATTGTCGAAAATCACCCTTAAAACGACCCGACCAAACAACCCGTCAGGATCAGCCACCGAAACTACTCTCGACCCGAACACAATATCAGACCGACATCTCTTTGACCTACATTAAGTAATCTAAAGAGAATAAACAAAGATATGGAAAAAATCATCAAAGAAGGAATTCGAGTGTTAAAGCTAAAATAATATCAAATAAAAATGTTGCAGGAATGCAGAGAAGCAGTCAGAAAGGACTTAGGAACATAACAAAGGATGGAAGTAGAGAACTCTTTGGAAGGGTTTAAATACTTGATTGAAATGATGATTAAATCTAATACAAAAATCCAACATCAAGTCGCAATTCTCCAAAAGGATAAGGAAGATGCACAACAACAATTCAGCATAGAATAAACTGAGATTCAAAAAATCCACGAGCAGACATCCACGACCATGGTGACAGAATACACCAACCTTAAATGTTTTAGACAAAATGTGGAAATTTTTTCCAAGCAAGAAACAGTGATAGACTCGGTGGTAAGTGACCGACAGACCCATTTTGCATCTGCATTCAGTAAGTGCAGGATAGAAAAAGCAATAGTTAGAAGCATAGAAAATATAAGGAATATGACCACCGATGCCAAAATCAAAGAATCCCTCACAACTCAACTAGAAAAAAAAAGGCAATAGTGGCACAACTTGCAAAACAAGAACTGGAATGGCAGAATAAAGGGCATAAGGCACAGCTAGAAACTGACAACTTAATCAGGTGTCTCGCTCAGAATGGAGACACGATCCAAGAGGTAGAGAAACTGATCAATCTAGAGTCAACTGTAATACAATTAGCAGAGATAACAGAAAAATTCAACTTGTTGGCCTAAATGAATATACTAATCCTATAAGCACAACATTCAATCAATGCATCGTGTACTGAATTCACCCAAAACATGGAGTAGATAGCTCCCAATATCCTTTAGAATGCCTTCAGATTCAATACACAATACATATCTAACGACATAGTCAAATTGACCAATGATGAAATTCCACGCACAACAGACCAATCATATGCGACACCTTAATCTTTCCAAGTACCTGAAGATGTTTTCTATACTTATCTTCTCTTTTTATCTCTTCTTCTACACTTTGTAAACAATCAATGTAAACACAGACTCTGTTTTACTCCCCTTCTGCTCGAGATGAACAAGAAATTGAGGTGGGGAGAGATGTTGTAAGGGCCAGTCAACTCTATCGACTAGAACCAACAATCGAATAAGAGATATTTGATCGACTGTCAAAGTCAGAATTATAAGTCGGTCGAAGTATCTGTTAACCAACCGACCCAGGAAATTAAGTAGTTACAATTACTTGGTAACTTATCATATAGGTATAAATAGACAAGCTTTATGAGAAAGATTGTATCTATTGTGTTGTATTGACATATCATATAATAAAGTGTTGTTCTTTGGGCTTCCACTACTTTTTGTATGTCTTTGTCTATATGCATATGAATCTATGCTTTCTTATGTGTTGAACTATTGGTAACACTCCCCTATTTTTCCCTAGATTATAACACAATGCCTCAGACATAACTTAAGGAGAAAGGGGACAACATTTTTGAAATTTTGTTGAAGGGAGTAGAGTCATTTTGGTTGCATGAGCACATACAAAATCTTTTGTGTGGAGGAGATGTTGATTCCTCAAAATGGACTCATTTTTTCACAATTCTATCTTATACTCCCATTCAAAACCTATATCTATGCCTCGTTTATATTCCATTTCAGTCCTTTTTACCACATAAACATAATTAGCTACATAAATTATGCATTGAACAAGGTTAAAGGTAATTTTTACATTCTTATATTTAATTCCATTCTTCTTAATGCATAATGATTTAATTAGCCATTATTATAATGAGTATCTACGATATCTCTTGATTTTGTAGCAACTCATATTATAGTTTTGTATCCTATTTACTTAGACACGTTTTTGTAATGTATTTGTTCATCCACAGGTATGTGATCGGCCTTGAATTGAAGCAGAACATATGTGAAACATCAAAAGGGTCCACAAAACTCATCCACCTGTCAGCTTGGCCTACAAATATTCCATCTTGGACTAGAAGTGAAGTCAAACTCATTGGTCAACAGATACACATGGCAGAATGCATGAGCCAACAACAAAAAAATAGAGTACAATAAAGAAAGAGTTTGTATAAGAGCAATTCATGCATTCTATCATGAATTTATCTAATACATGGATGATTAAGATAAATTTATACATCCACGAAATATTATGATCCGATATGTAATTTGTTGCAAACAATTTGTGAAAATTTGTGCTAGAATAGAGAGAATGTTTTGCGTGCTCAATTGCGAGCAGATGAAGGTGAATATTGAAAATTGGCCACATGGGTTTTGTGTAGGATGCGACCATTTGGGTTCCTCATGTGCAGTTTCCTAAAAATGTGAAGTATCTCGGGGATATGGTTGATTATTTAAACTGATATTTCTGAGAATTATAGTGGCAGTCGGGTTTGAGATCCGTATAATTTGGATCTGATTGATTATGTTTCTATTGTATAAATATGAGTGATTTTATCCTCAGAAGGAAAATTATCATCATTACACATTGTAATTGAATTTTTGTAATCTTGTTTGTTGATTAATATAATCTTTTGGTTACTGTTCGTGTCCACGAGTTATTAATTCTACGTTTGCAAAGAGTTTAGTTTATACGATTTCTCCAAATAGTGTCTTCCGAGCCTGTAGGGACCCCTAAGGAGGAGCACGCTATTTCATTTGTTTTATTAGTATTGTTATTGTTTTTTCATTTATGCATTTGTGTAAGTTTTTAATTCTGTCATTTCCTTTCTGCAACTTTATTCATTATTGTTTACACAAGGATAACTAATGTGGCAACTCTCAATTGAATAAATGAATTATATGGTTACAATAACTTCTATTGATTGATGCTTGAAATAAAATTGTAGCAGTCCAGTAGATTGGTGTCCTTAGACATTAGAATTATATTTTTGTTCCTTCATCTCTTTTTTCACATTATTAAACAATACTCTGTTGTTTCTGTAGCTGAGCAAAACTTTGTTTCTACAGTAGAACCAATGCACACTTTACTTTTCATGCACTTCATGCATGCACATATTTTTCATGCATTTCATCAATTTATGATCCCTATGTTTATAATTTGATGTAGCAGAGTTCACCCGTTTGAGTTATTGAAAAATATGTTGAGGCATGGATATTGGAAAAAAAGAAATATTTCTAGCTACATGATTACCCCTCAATGCTAGAAACAATAATTGAAACCTACCACCTATAAGGAAATGAAATTATGTTGTGGGATTAACTTAAGAAATCCAAGCACCTTGATGAGAAGAAGGTCTCATGGAGGCATTTCAAAGGATATTTCTAAGAGAAATATTTGTTAGAACATTAATATGAAAGGAAGATGAAATAGTTCTTTGGAATCAAGCTGGGAAGCATGGCAATGGATGCATATGAGAAGTGATTCTTTGAGTTTCTAAAGTATATGGGCTTCATCTAGGATGGGAAAGTCAAAATCCAAATATTCATGAGTGGGCTACCCTCCTTCTACAGTGACAAGATACACTATGTGATCCAAAAAGGATATAGAGAAGGCTAAGAACAACTTATAACTCGCAGAGGA
Source organism: Picea sitchensis (assembly GCA_010110895.2). Classification (NCBI taxonomy): domain Eukaryota; kingdom Viridiplantae; phylum Streptophyta; class Pinopsida; order Pinales; family Pinaceae; genus Picea; species Picea sitchensis. Next base: position 106,198 of record SNQJ01S0055249.1, read on the forward strand.
AATTCAAGACACGCATAATGGCCTCAACAGACAAAGAAATGAAAAAAAATAAAATTTCCCAAAACTCAGTAAAAATGACATTATCACGAAGAGCGTGTCTCAATATTTCTAACGACGCAAATGACTCGTCAAATGGAGTTACGGATCGAAAGATATTTGCGATCAAAGTTTGGTCAACCTAGCTTAATCAACAGGGGGATGAGTCAACAATCATACTATTGATGTCAGCATCTGTATGGATGACATAAACATCCATGCAATACACGTGGCAGGAGCATAAGGTGACATGTGTCATGCTAATGTCAGCATGATGTCAACATGGTGACGTGGCAACACCAGAGGCTGCCACGTGTCACCCAGTTTTGGAATTTCCAGACCAATCTGTGGACCAATAAGATTGTGCAACGTGGAAGTATGTACAGTCCATACAAGTGATGTGGCATGATGACGTGGCATGGCAAGTTGGTCGTCCGTACAATGACATAGCATCCGTACGATGATGTGGTGCTGACATGATAGAATGACATGGCAGTGGATGGTGTGGTCGAACGAGAGGCTACCATGTGGCTCAATCAGGGGGTACCACATGGCAGGGGAAAAAATCCCAATTTCAACCAGTATTCGATTTTTGAAAAAAAAATATGGATTGGCGGGTCCACCAAATTTGGCGGACCATGCACAATCGGACCATGTCTACTGTTGGCACCTTGGATAGAGCCATCGCCAAAATTGGTGGAACACATTACATATATAATATATTGTTTCAACTATATAACCAAAAGAGGGAGGCCCTTGGGTTTGACCCCAGGATCTCCTCCCCACAGTAGGCCTTAATACTCACACCATAACCAACAGGCCAACAACCCCTACATTGTATTGAACGTCACAGATTTTACTTAAGAGTTCAGTCCATTGAGCCCTGAGAGGAGGCGCACGTGTGGTACAACGTGGGAACACAGTTCTAGGTAGTACAATCATTAATTGCAGGTTGCAGGGGCCTAAAAAATCGAGCCAAATTTCTTCTTGGGCCTAGGAGTGCCAGAGTCGGATCGAGGCATGGAAACAATCATTTTTGGGTAATTCGATGCCACGAATTCAGTGGTGTTGTCTGTTTTCTGATCTGAGCATTATTTCCACAACTTGATTTTAGAATGAGGTATACTTATGTATTTTGCCAAATTCTTTTGCTAAGTTAATGAAAAAGCCTACCCATTTGAGAGAAGGACCCAGAGATGTAGTCCACCAGGGATGAACTCCGTTATCAATTTTTTGTGTTCATATTTGATGCTTATGTCTCTTCATTATTGAGCTTTTCCTTCTTTAATGGTGCACTTTAATTATGCTCATTTAATGCAATTATTTATAAGTCACTCAATGTAAAGATCCCAGATCATGTTGGTATCAGAGCAGTCGTCTTTGACTTGAATTGTTGAGTGTGAATGCTTACTAGGGCCAAGCATAAACAGGGTGAAGGAACTCTAAATAATTTCAATCCTGAATTTGGTCGTGCATCCCAAAGGAAGAAAATGGCAGAAGAAGACAAGCCTGATGAAAAAGAGAAAAACTTTCATATGGTCTTTTATCACATGTCATAAATGGTCGAACGAGTGTATGGAGATTACGAGAAGAGAATGAAGAAGAAAGGGAAGAAAAAGGAATAACATGTTGATGATGATGCTTCAGTAAACCAAGGGGCTAGGGGAGATCCTCCCGAGCCTTCATATTCACCTTCAATTTCTAGTTCTTCTTTCTCTGAGCATTCTCATCATTCTCATCATTCTAGCCATAATTTAAGAAACCATTATTAAAGCTTGATGTAAAATTTTCTTTACCTGTGTTTAATGGAGATGTTAATCCTGGAAAGCTAGATAATTAGATCCAACAGGTTGAAGTATATTTCCATGTTCAACATATTGATGAAGAGGAAGTTAAAGTACAACTGACTTCTCTTCAGTTTGAAGACATCGCTCTCATATGGTGGGAGAGAAAGCTTCAGGACATAAGCAAGTGTGGTAATCTTCTTTCCTCATGGTCGGAATTTAAATCAGCGATAAGGAAGCAATTTTATCCATTAGGGTATTTACATAAAGAAATGATGGAATGGAAAACTTTAAGGCAAAGTAAAGGTCAAACTGTACAAATTTTCACAGAAGAATTTAGGAAGAAATCTCTTGCATTAAACATTCCTTTGGATTATTATGAAACTTTAATGAAGTATATTGGCACACTTCACAATTATATTCGTCATACTTTGCTCTTGTTTAAACCCACTAGTCTTGACGAAGTTTGTGTACAATCCACTCACCTTGAGAACATGGGAAAACACGTTCAAGAAGATCCCACGAAGAAACCTTCCAATCTCCCACATAAACCTTTCAAGAAGTTTAAAAGGAAGGACAAAAAGACTGCCACAGTGATGAGAGAAGGAGGAAATCCATCTTGCACTCATTGCAATAAAAGAGGTCACAATGATGAACACTGTTGCAAACTCTATCTAGAGAAGAGACCGAAACAGTTTGGTAGAAAGGGGAAGACAAAAACCGTTGCTACAGTGCAACAAGATCTTGGTTCCGATTCAGGGGACGAAGGAAAGATCACGACGGTTGGAGTACAAGGTAAAGATTCCATTCATGCTAGTTCAAGTTCCAATAATGAATCTCATGATGATGAAAGAAAGAGGAATGAATTATTTCACATAAGAGTTGTATCTAAACACACTAAGATAGATACATTATTTGATCTGGGTTCCCAAGTAACCTTAATATTTGAAGCACTTGTCCAGAAGATGGGTCTTGAAACAAAACCACATCTGAAGCCTTATCCTCTTGGTTGGGTATGTGATAAAGAAAAACTTAATGTCACCAAACAATGTAGGGTCAGATTTGTTATTGCTTCAAAGTTGATTGATGAAGTGTATTTTGATGTTGTACCACTTGATATATGTGGCATAGTGTTGGGAAGTCCTCATCTTTATGATAGAAAAATAGTCTTCTTTCGTCATGAGAGAAAATACCGCCTTACTAAGGGAGGATTGGAATATATTGTTAGATATCACAGCATGAGGGTAAACACAACACTTGTTAGTGAAGGGAAAATGAAAAGACTCATAAACACTAATAAGAGATATGTGCTCATGGTCGTAACAGAGAAAGATGTCGAGACATCCGACACTTTCCAAGGATGTGATCTTTCTTATAAAAAGGAATTAATTGATATTGTTTCTAAGTATGATGATATTTTTCAGGAACCAGATGGATTACCTCCTAAAAGGGAAATACAACATGAGATACATATTCAACAGGATTATCCTCTTCCTAATGTGGGAATGTAGAGGATGTCAATTGTGGAGATGAAATAGATCAAGAAGCAGGTTGAGGGCTTATTGGATCAAGGGGTCATCAGGCCCAATTCATCTCCTTATGGTTATCTGATCATGATGGTGCCAAATAAAGATAGCACATGGAGAATGTGTGTCAATTACCGAGCCTTAAATAAAATCATAGTGAAAAATTGATACCCTCTTCCTCGTATAGATGATTTACTTGATCAATTAAAGAATGTTGTTTATTTTACTAAGTTGGATTTGCGCAGTGGATACCATCAAATCAGGGTTGTAGAACATTATGCATGGAATACTGCCTTTAAAACCAAACATGGATTGTTTGATTGGTTAGTTATGTCGTTTGGGCTTTGTAATGCTCCAACAACTTTCATGCGTGTGATGAATTATGTATTCAATCCTTTCCTGGATGACTTTGTGATTTTATATTTAGACGACATTCTTATTTTTATTGGGACTTGGGATGAACATATGAGGCATGTAAATAAATTATTGGATACTTCGGAAAGGGAAACGTTGTATGTAAAATTGTCTAAATGTGAATTTGGCAAGACTGCACTTGTATACTTAGGTCATATTGTAGGAGGAGGACAATTAAAAATTGATCCTTCCAAAATTGATGTAATTGTAAATTGGCCTGAGCCAAAAAGTGTAACCGAGGTCTGAAGCTTCTTAGGTGTAGTCCAGTATTGGAGGAGATTAATTTCAAACTTCTCCTTTATAACAACTCCTTTGCATGCCTTAACCAGTGTGAAGAACACTTTTCAGTGGGAAGGAAAGCAACAAAAATCTTTCGACACTTTGAAGGAGAAGATCAATACCGCAACAGTATGAGCATTGTCGAATCTTCAACAACCTTTTGAGATTGAGATAGATGTAGTGGATATGCCATGGGTGCAGTATTGATGCAATATCGTAAGCTTATATGTTACCACTTTGAAAATTTTAACCAATTTGTTGTTAAATATCCTACATATGATAAAGCATTGTATGCATTAGTTCAAAGCATAAAGAAATGAAAGCACTACTTGTTAGAGAAGGAAACAATCATACATACAAATCACCAACCCTTACAGTATCTCCAAGCACAAACCAAACTGCAACAATATCGACACTACAGATGGATGGGTTTTCTACAACAATTTCATTTGGTAATCAAGTACAAAAAGGGTACAAGTAACAAGGTTGTCGGTATGATTTCTAGACCTCCTATTGTTGCTTCTATTACTTTGAAGAATACTTCTTTATCTCATGATAGCTATGTAGATAAATATGCCATTGATGAAGATTTTAAAGAAGTATATGAGAAGCTAACCCATGGTACATAGACAGAGAACTATTGTCTGCAGGGAAAACTACTCTAGCATCTTTGGAAAACTATGTATTCCTACAAGTGAACGAGTCCATGTAATACAAGAAGCTCACACTTCTCTTGTGTTTGGGAATTTTGGGGTAGGAAAAACTATGGCTCATTTGGAGAGGTTTTGTTACTGGCCTCAAATGAAAGCAATTGTAACTAAATATGTAAAGGGGTGTGTGATGTGTTCTACTTGTAAGCCCACTAATAGAAAACTGGGGCTATACTCACCACTTCATGTTCCATCCCATCCATGGGAAAATATCTCCATGGATTTTGTAGGGGGTTTACCAATGACCAAAGGGGGTCATGATTATTTGTATGTTGTAGTGTATAGGTTCAACAAGATGTGTATCTTGATGCCATGTAAAAAGAAAATCACTATTGAGCAGACTGCTAATCTCTTCTTTCAGTATGTTTGGGTTCACTTTGGGTTACCCACATCCATGATCTCAGATCTATATACTCGATTGCTTGGGGACTTTTGGAGAAGCTTGTGGAGAATTATGGACACCAAATTGAAGAGGAGCACTGCTTTCCATCCTTAGACTGGAAGACATATAGAGGTGGTAAACAAAAAAATTGTACTTTTTCTTCGAGGCTACTACAACAAACATCCCAAGTTATGGGATGAACATATACCCTATGCACAACATGCTTACAAACGAGCCTTACACTCCTCAACTCAGAGTTCACCTTTTGAGACATGTTTCGGGTACCTACCTAAGGTTCCTTTGGACTTGATGTATGGGAGAGATACCGATGTGAATGAAGAAAGAACATAGGACATAGCCTGCAAGTTCATCTAGAGGATCTAATAGGTGCACCAGATAGTCAGGGAATAGTTGGAGAAAAGTCAAGCATAGTATAAAGCTCGGCATGATAAGCACATGGTTGATCATCAGTTCCAGGTTGGAGACCGGGTATGACTTCACATCAGCAAGGAAATATTGAAGGGTGAAAGCAAGAGACTCAATCCCATTCGTTATGGACCCTTCACTATCTTGGAGAAAAGTGGTACCAATGCTTTTCATCTGGATCTTCCACCTTATATGTAGATTTACTCAGTTGTGAACGTAGATAACTTAAAACTTTTTGAGCCTCCCATGATCATGGATCAGGTTGAGGAAGTTTCAATACCTTCAGTTTGTTAGGGTCCTATAATTTTATAAGATAATCATTATGCTGATTGATATCCATTTTTTTAGTTATTTTGATTTCAAGAAAAAATTGAAAGGGGATTGTCAAAACACCCCTTGTTTGAAGAAATTTGGATATTTGTAGCCGTAGGAGATAAAACTATGGTGTAAAATGGAAAAAAATGAACATAGCGCTACCCAGCGCATGTTTTTTTGGCTAGCGAAAAAGACCTTTTGGCGTGTAGCGCTTAATCCTCGCGCTAATCTCATCGATGACATCCCCATCGCCCAGATCAACGGTCCTAAGGCTATTTCATAATCCAATGACCTTTTTGACTTTAATGGTGGGGGGGGGGGGTCTGAAAAGATGTTTTTCCCCACCTCAGGCCCACCTAACGTGGCACCTCCTCGTTATTTCGGACCCCCCTCCCCTTCTATTACTGCTTACACCTACCCCCCCCTTCAGAATCCTTCGAAACCACCACACAATACCACTCCTCTCCCTACTCAACACCTGTCCTCCACTCATCCTCTTGCCTGTTCAAATCCCTCATCCCCCACTTGTCACCTCATCCACCTCTCTGACTACTCTCCCTACACATCACCCCTCACTCATACTCATCCCCTCTCCACGAGACATCTATCACCAAGTCATCATATCCTTTAGCCAATTAAATTCGCCCACATGACCGTTGACCGTCAACTGGAACATAATGATATCGCATCACTAAAAAGACATTGTGGCAGCCATAAGGTAAAATACCTCATATTTCAAGCATCATCTGACTGTCCATATCAAACCCAGATCAACGCCATTCGGGTACTTCTGATCTTGTAACTTGCGCAAAGTTTAATCATGCCCCAATATGTCGATGGTCAAATTTTCATTTTGGTCATTCCTCCACTTGGGATTTTGGCCATCGAGTAATAGCATTTCCAATTGATTCATTTCACCCGAAGCCCGAAGGCCCAAAATTAAGGTTCCTCGTTCCATAATCATTGTTCCGAGTGGCAAGGTTTCTTTTGGTTTATGATTAATTACAAGTGTTTCAAAAGGATCCTTCTACTTCGCGGGAAATGTAGACATTTGAGAATCCATAGGCTTTGATAAACAGTCAGAGGATAAGAATAAATGATAGTAATAATTTCAGGGTGGGCTCTAGCTCCAAAAAGGACAGTGAATCATGGGATCTGTTTTGATATCATGACAAAATACCACATTCAGTTCTCGATCACAGTCACTAATAAAGATCAGCAGGTGAGCAAAAGTCAAAGACCGATCGTCAACAACCTCCATCAAACCAACATACAGATCCAGGATCCAAACATAATTCATCTATAACCTCCAACATTCGATCCACCTGGCAGTTTGTTTCATAGTGATTTCATCTAAAGTTTATTTTTAGTCAATCAAATCAAGCACCTGAAATCAGAATCAATCTTAAAGATTCCTATATTTTTGTAATTAACAGATACAATTAGTTTAGATTTTCCTAAAATAAATCCTGCTCATTTATGACAGGATCTTTGTAAATAAACTTATAAATACTTCACATTTCGAAGTATGAAGGGTGGGTTGGGACCTGCAAGTAGGATATGATCAATATTGTAAAGCGGCTCATAGACCCTTTTTGATCAATTTTCAGTAATACAGTTGTAATTACAAGATTCTCGTGTCACTTGGGTTGGTGAAGTGCATCTGTCTTTGTATATGTGTTTTCTCTATTATTCAGCTATTATCCATAACTTCTGAATTATTTAATAGAATATTAGGAGAATAATTTGTTTAAATGTACACTCTGCCTCTCGCTATGAATAGTTTCTATGTTTTCTACTAGAAGGCCAGTCCTAGAATTCTTGATTGCTCTGATACAGTCCTATCTTCTCAAATTTTCTTTCACATCACTCAACAATATTAAGAATCCAACAAAGTGCCTATTCTGCCCTATAATGTCTCCTGTAGAACCTTCCTTGATTGAACACAACCTCTTTGACTCCATTTTCCCAATTGCCCATCTTCCCTGTTCGAACAAGCAAATTCAAAAACCAAACCATGTATTATCATAACTAGCCTAAAATTTCTAGTAAACAAATCTATATCTTATAGAGAGATCCCTCTCCGAGTCTAGGAGGGTTAGATCCTAGACCCCAAAGTGGTTTTGTGGTTACCTCTTCCCATTTCTTCTTCAACCTGAGAAATTATAGAGTGATAACATAGTTGATGAGTTTTCTCTTGAGTACTTGGATGATTTATAGGAAGATATCATCCTGGACAGAATGATGAGGACTTCACGCAGGGGTGATATTGATTATCTCTGAGTAGGCTTAAAGGGCACACATCCAAGCAAGGAAAAGTGGATAGAGAAGGACAAAGTGAGGGTACTTTTCCCTCACTTATTTGTCGATTGATAAAAAATTTTGGTGGTCCAAAAATATCTCATTGGGAAGGCGTGATCCAAAAAGGAACTAGAGAAGGCTAAGAACAACTCAGAACTCATAGAGGCAACTCAGGAGACAGAGAAAAGGGAAAAAATTCAAAGTTCCCAAAACTCAATGAAAATGACGTTATCACAAAGAGCGTGTCAAAATCTTTCTAATAGTGCAAACAACTCGTCAAACAAAGTTACGGATCAAAAGATATTCACAGTCAAAGTTTGGTCAACCTAGCCTAGTCAACAGGGGGATGAGTCAGCATCTGTACTGATGACATCAACATCCGTACAGATGACCTCATCATCCGTACAGTACAAGTGGTAGGAGCAGAAGGTGACACATGTCATGTTGACGTCAACATGACATCGTGGTAGCACCAAAGACTGCGATGTGTCACCCAGTTTTGGCATTTTCGGACCAATCTATGGACCAACAGGATTGTGCCACGTGACAGTCTATACGGTCCATAAAAGTGATGTGGCATGGCGAGTTGGCAGTCCATACAATGACATGGCATTCATACGATGATGTGGCACTGACACAATAGGATGACATGGCAGTGGATGGCATGGCTAAATGAGAGGCTACCATGTGGCCCAATCAGGGGATGCCACATGGCAGGGGGAAAAATACCAATGAAAACCTGTATCCGATTTTTGAAAAAAAATGTGGTTCGACGGGTCCTCCAAATCTGGTGGACCACGCCAAATCCACCCACGTCCTAACCGTTAGCAACTTGGATAGAGCCACCGCCAAAATTGGCGGAACAAATTACATATATAATATATTTTTTCAACTATACAACCAAAAGGGGGAGGCCCGTGGGTTTGACCCCGGGACCTCCTCCCCACACTATGCCTTAATACCCACGCCATAACCAACGTGCCAACGACCCCTACATTCTATTGAACGCCGTAGATTTTACTTAAGAGTTGAGTCCGTCGAGCCCTGGCAGGAGGCACATGTGTGGTACGATGTGGGCACATAGTTCGAGGCATTACAATCATTAATTGCAAGTTGCAGGGGGCACAAAAATCGAGACAAATTTTTGCTCGACCCTGGGAGTGCCAAAGTCAGATCTAGGCATGGAGATAGTCGTTTTTGGGTAATTCGACGCCACAAATTCAATGGTGTTGTTTGTTTTCTAGTCTGAACATTATTTCTGCGGCTTGATTCCAGAATGAGGTATACTTATGTGTTTTGCCAAATTCTTTTGCAGAGTTAATGAAAAAGACTACCCATTTGAGACCAGGACCCAGAGACATAGGCCACCAGGGAAAAACTTCGTTATCAAGTTTTTGTGTTCAGATTTGATGCTTATGTCTCTTCATTATTTTTCTTTTCCTTCTTTAATGGTGCACTTTAATTATGCTCATTTAATGCAATTCTTTATAAGTCACTCAATGTAAAGATCCCAGATCACTATGATAACCCCAATACTTTGGAGGAGTCCATAACGAGATCAAAGAATATTTATGAGTAGAGCAAGGGGAGGTCGATGTTTGACAACACATGTATTACAACATATGACAAACACCTTCCGTAACCACTCACACAACTAGATAAAATATCAACACACCGATGTTTTTATGTGGTAAAACCCCTTTGGGGAAACATCTGTGTCCCCAAGCAACGTGGCCACTTTAGACATTTTATTAATGTAAAAGAAAATATATTACAGAGAGTTTCTCACAATGAATCATCAACAAATTACACTTAATGTTATTTAAGTAGAGAACATGGATCGATCGAGTGCTAAGCCATGGATCAATGTATCCGTTAAGTTTGAGGATAATATGATCTCTCAGATCACTTTATGTTTGGAAGATATTGTGACTGCCAGATGACAAATTCATACTAATGCAAATGAAAGAAACACACTTGAACCTAATGACACATTAGACCAAGTTGATCTTAACTAAATCCTAAGTGTCTAAATATTCTAACATCCCCCCTTAATAACAACTTGAGATAAGATTGAAGGATTTACAAAGGAGACACAATAAGAGAAGGAAGAAGGCATTAGAGCCTATCATTCGTTAATGACAACATCCTGAACTTATAACATATATCAAAGTTTGGAAAACTTCACTTCCATAAGATACCTTGTGAATATGTTTGCAACTTGGTCTTTTGTAGGGAAAAAAAGAACTTCAATAGCTCGATCATGAATGAGATTTATAATGAACTGCATGTGTAGCTCGATGTGTTTTCTGCATTGATGTTGAACTAGATCTTTAGTGAGCTTGATGACACTCTAATTGGTGATGTTGCTAGAACCCAAACTATGAAAAGATCTATCGAATCCATAAGGATTTTTGAGTTGCATTAACCACTGCTTAGTACTCTACTTTTGTTGAAGAATGAGAAATAACTTGTTTTTTCTTACAAGCCCAAGTGATAGGTTCAAGACCAAGGATGAAAAAAAAAACTTATAGTAAACTTTTGATCAAAAGGTTTTTAGGTCTAATCTAAATCAATGAAACCAACCAAAAAATGAGTCCCCTTAAACTGTAATGTAATTTAAAAATTTAAAAATAATTAAAAAAAAACTTAAATATAGTTTTTAAACTTGAAAAATTACTTTTTAAAATAAATAAGTTTTTTTAAAAGTTAAACATATTTTCTATTTCTAGCATGGTTAGATTTCCTAGGTGTCTCTTTTCCTTTTTAGTATGGGGATTTTTTAGGTGCTTAGGTAGTCATGGTAGGGGTAAGTTCCAAACCTAAGTTGCTATGCAAAACTAGAACCATCGAAACCAATTCAGCTTACAAAGTTTGACAAACAAACATAAAATGTTAAATAAAATTTTAAAATAATTTAGTTAAAAAACCATTATTATATATATATATATATATATAATAAAATATTTTTAATTAACATGAAAAGATTTGATAATTTTATTTGATTTATATTATTATTTTATTAATTAATATTTTAATTTAAGATTTTATTAAGTTTATTTATTCTATTATGATATTTAAAAATATTAATTTTTTTAATCAATTAATCAGTGTGGAATTTAATCTTTATCAAATTATTAGTTCAATTACTGTGAATGCCTTTATGATATATTAACAATTCTTAAATATACATATCCATTAAAATAAAAAATGCTAACCTACTTCCATAATGATAGTAAGAAATGTTAACCTACCTCACAACGATGCTTACCTACTTCAAAGCGAACTGTGCGTAATATTCCGTATATTTTATATGTACCTCTGCGTATATGGTTATGAAGTTGTTCAAAGTGGGCTGTTTGTTATATTAAGTATATTCTGTACAATATATGGTTACGAAGTTGTTCAAAAAATTCTAAAAATATAGCACTAGCCCCTATAGAACTTTCTTTGCAATTTTCAATAACTCTCAAGTCTTCTGTTCCCTATATCGCTACAAAGTTGTTAACGTGCCATGTTCAGAAACATACAAAATCAACACTGGCGCTCAAGTATTATATTGACCTTAACAAACACCACAGGAGAACATATGTAAAAGACAAATATGCCATAAGATTCTTTGCACCAAATTAAACTGGAGCTACATTAAATGCTTGCACTTAGTTTCAACAACTAGACCCACCAGTTCAACTAAACAGCCAATGGATTATATTACAATGTCCAGCAGAGACACGGGAACATCTATAAATTTGGCCTCCTATGCAGTCCATAATACGAACTGCAATATTCCTCTCGAATCGTTTTAATTTGTTGCCAATCTCCTTAGTTTTTGTTTTAATGGCGGTTTTTGGATTGGGATGGCCGGTGGCGAGACAGGCACCAGCACCTTCAGTGGCTCCTGTTCGGCCGGCGCCGCCGCCTCCGCCGCCTTCTCCTGTACTATTTCCAAAGGAGTTTCTCGGCAAGTTTACAGTCACGAAACGCCCAGCCGTCCTCGTTTCCCCTGACCGCCCGACTCCCACACAGCCTCTTTATCTTACCAATATTGACGATCAATTTGGCTTGAGGTTTCATGTCAACTTACTTATGTTTTATCCACCTCGCTGCCACTCCTTCATGAACAGTAATGGGAAGAATGAGGATCCAGTCGAAGTTATTGGAGAAGCTCTGGGCAAGCTTCTGGTGGATTACTATCCCTTTGCCGGGAGATTAAGAAATGCAGATGATAAGGGTAAGCTTATAATGGACTGCACTGGCGAAGGGGTTCTTCTTGTAGAGGCCGACGCAGATATTTCCTTGGAAGACTTGGGAGATCTCTCTCCACCTGTTCCTCGTGCTCTTGAATTTATNCAATCTTGTGGTCCAAAACCCATGACTAGGGTTGACATCAATGACAACAACCAATCTTCCAACACATCTGACCGTCCATATCAAACCCAAATAAACTCCATTTGGGTACTTATGATCTTGTAACTTGCGCAAAGTTTAATCATGCCCCAATATGTCGGTGGTCAAATTTTCGTTTTGGTCATTCCTCCACTTGGGATTTTGGCCATCAAGTAATAACATTTCCAATTGATTCATTTCACCCGAAGCCTGAAGGCCTGAAATTAGGGTTCCTCGTTCCATAATCATTGTTCCGAGTGGCAAGGTTCCTTTTGGTTTATGATTAATTACAAGTGTTTCAAAAGGATCCTTCTACTTTGCGGGAAATGTAGACATTTGAGAATCCATAGGCTTTGATAAACAGTCAGAGGATAAGAATAGATGACAGTAATAATTTCAGGGTGGACTCTAGCTCCAACAAGGACAGTGAATCATGGGATCTGTTTTGATATCATGACAAAATACCACATTCAGTTCTCGATCATAGTCACTAATAAAGACCAGCAGGTGAGCAGAAGTCAAAGACCGATCGTCAACAACCTCCATCAAACCAACAGACAGATCCATGTTCCAAACATAATTAATCTATAAGCTCCAACATTCGATCCACCTAGTAGTTTGTTTCATAGTGATTTCATCTAAAGTTTATTTTTAGTCAATCAAATCAAGCACTTGAAATCAAAATCAATCTTAAAGATTCCTATATTTTTGTAATTAACAGATACATTTAGTTTAGATTTTCCTAAAATAAATCTTGATCATTTATGATAGGATATTTGTAAATAAACTTATAAATACTTCACATTTCGAAGTATGAAGGGTGGGTTGGGACCTGCAAGTAGGATATGATTAATATTGTAAAGCGGCTCACAGACCCTTTTTGATCAATTTTTAGTAATACAGTTGTAATTACAGGATTCTCATGTCACTTGGGTTGGTGAAGTGCATCTGTCTTTGTATATGTGTTTTCTCTATTATTCAGCTATTATCCATAACTTATGAATTATTTAATAGAATATTAGGAGCATAATTTGTTTAAATGTACACTCTGCCTCTGGCTATGAATAATTTATATGTTTTCTACTAGAAGGCTAGTCCCAGAATTCTTGATTGCTCTAGTACAGTCCTATCTTCTCAAATTTTCTTTCACATCACTCAACAATATTAAGAATCCAACAAAGTAACTATCCTGCCCTGTAATGTCTCTTGTAGAACCTTCCTTGATTGAACACAACCTCTTTGACTCCATTTTCCCAATGGCCCATCTTCCCTATTCCAACAAGCAAATTCAAAAACCAAATCCTGTATTATCATAACTAGCCTAAAATTTCCAGTAAACAAAGCTATATCTTATAAAGAGATCCCTCTCCGAGTCTAGGAGGGCTAGATCCTGGACCCCAAAGTGGTTTTGTGGTTACCTCTTCCTATTTCTTCCTCAGCCTGAGAAATTATAGAGTGATAACATAGTTGATGAGTTTTCTCCTGAGTACTTGGATGATTTATAGGAAGATATCATCCTGGACAGAATGATGAGGAATTCACGCAGGGGTGATATTGATTATCTTCGAGTAGGCTTAAAGGGCACACATCCAAGCAAGGAAAAGTGGATAGAGAAGGACAAAGTGAGGGGACTTTTCCCTCACTTATTTGTCGATTGATGAAATCTTTTGGTGGTCCAAAAATCTCTCATTGGGAAGGCGTGATCCAAAAAGGAGCCAGAGAAGGCTAAGAACAACTCATAACTCGTAGAGGCAACTTAGGAGACAAAGAAAAGGGAAAAAATTCAAAGTTTCCAAAACTCAGCGAAAAATGACGTTATCACGAAGAGCGCGTCACAAGCTTTCTAACAGTGCAAACAACTCGTCAAACAAAGTTACAGATAAAAAGATATTCGCGGTCAAAGTTTGGTCAACCTAGCCTAGTCAGCAGGGGGATGAGTCAGCATCCGTATTGATGATGTCAACATCCGTATATATGATGTCATCATCTGTATAGTACAAGTGGTAGGAGAAGAAGGTGACACATGTCATGTTGACGTCATCATGACGTCGTGGCAACACTAGAGGTTGCCATGTGTCACCCAGTTTTGGCATTTTTGGACCAATCTGTGGACCAATAGGATTGTGCCACATGACAGTCTGTACGACCCATAAAAGTGACATGGCATGGCGAGTTGGCAGTCCATACGATGATGTGGCACTGACACGACAGGCTAACATGGCAGTGGATGGCGTGGCTGAATGAGAGGCTACCATGTGGCCCAATCAGGGGATTCCACGTGGCAGGGGGGAAAATCCCAATGAAAACCTGTATCCGATTTTTGAAAAAAAATATGGATTGGCGGGTCCTCCAAATCTGGTGGACCATGCCAAATCTGCCCACATCCTAACCGTTAGCACCTCGGATAGAGCCACCACCAAAATTGGCAGAATAAATTACATATATAATATATTGTTTCAACTATACAACCAAAAGGGGGAGGCCCACAGGTTTGACCCTGAGACCTCCTCCCCACACTACGCCTTAATACCCACGCCATAACCAACGGATCAACGACCCCTACATTGTATTGAATGTTGTAGATTTTACTTAAAAGTTGAGTCCGTCGAGCCTTGGGAGGAGGCGCACGTGTGGTACGACGTGGGCACATAGTTCAAGGCATTACAATCATTAATTGTAAGTTGCAGTGGGCATGTAAATCGAGACAAATTTTTTCTCGACCCTGGGAGTTCCAAAGTCAGATCGAGGCATGGAGACAATCGTTTTTGGGTAATTCGACGCCACGAATTCAATAGTGTTGTCTGTTTTTTGATCTGAATATTATTTCTGTGGCTTGATTTCAGAATGATGTATACTTATGTATTTTGCCAAATTTTTTTGCTGAGTTAATGAAAAAGCCTACCCATTTGAGAGCAGGACCCGGAGACATAGTCCACCAGGGACAAACTCCGTTATCAATTTTTTGTGTTCAGATTTGATACTTATGTCTCTTCGTTATTGAGCTTTTCCTTCTTTAAAGGTGCACTTTAATTATGCTCATTTAATGCAATTCTTTATAAGTCACTCGATGTAAATATCCCATATCACTATGCTAACCCCAATACTTTGGAGGAGTCCATAAGGAGATCAAAGAATATTTATGAGTAGAGCAAGGGGAGGTCGATGTTTGACAACACATGTATTACAACATATGACAAACACCTTCAGTAACCACTCACACAACTAGATAAAATATCAACACACCGATGTTTTTATGTGGTAAAACCCCTTTGGGGAAACATCTGTGTCCCCAAGCAACGTGGCCACTTTAGACATTTTATTAATGTAAAAGAAAATATATTACAGAGAGTTTCTCACAATGAATATTACACTTAATGTTCTTTAAGTAGAGAACATGGATCGATCGAGTGCTAAGCCATGGATCAATGTATCTGTTAAGTTTGAGGATAATATGATCTCTCAGATCACATTATGTTTGGAAGATATTGTGATTGCCAGATGACAAATTCATACTAATGCAAATGAAAGAAACACACTTGAACCTAATGACACATTAGACCAAGTTGATCTTAACTAAATCCTAAGTGTCTAAATATTCTAACATCCCCCCTTAATAACAGCTTGGGATAAGATTGAAGGATTTACAAAGGAGACACAATAAGAGAAGGAAGAAGGCATTGGAGCCTATCATTCGTTAATGACAACATCCTGAACTTATAACATATATCAAAATTTGGAAAACTTCACTTCCATAAGATACCTTGTGAATATGTCTGCAAATTGGTCTTTTGTAGGGAAAAAGAGAGCTTGATGACACTCTAATTGGTGATGTTGCTAGAACCCAAACTATGAAAGGATCTATGGAATCCATAAGGATTTTTGAGATGCATTAACCACTGCTTAGTACTCTACTTTTGTTGAAGAAAGAGAAATAACTTGTTTTTTCTTACAAGCCCAAGTGATAGGTTCATGACCAAAGATGAAAAAAAAAACTTATAGTAAACTTTTGATCAAGAGGTTTTTCGACCCAATCTGAATCAATGAAACCAACAAAAAAGAGTCCCCTTGAACTATAATGTAATTTAAAAATTTAAAAATAGTTTTTAAAAAATTAAAAAATAGTTTTAAAAAAACTTAAATATAGTTTTTAAAAAACTTAAATATTTTTTAAACTTGAAAAATTTATTTTTAAAATAAATAAGTTTTTTTAAAAGTTAAACATATTTTCTATTTCTAGCATGGTTAGATTTCCGAGGTGTCTCTTCTTCTCCTTTTGTGTATGAGGATTTTTTAGGTGCTTAGGTAGTCATGGTAGGGGTAAGTTCCAAACCTAAGTTATGCAAAACTAGACCCATCGAAACCAATTCAGCTGACAAAATTTGACAAACAAATATAAAATGTTAAATAAAATTTTAAAACAATTTAGTTAAAAAACCATTATTATATATATATAATAAAATATTTTTAATTAACATGAAAAGATTTGATATTTTTATTTGATTTATATTACTAATACAGTGGCTAACTCGAGGCTGAGAACGCTGAAAGGTCGGGTGCCATAAAACGTCAGTGGTAATTCTTAATCCGTCTGTGGTAATATGAAATGTTTGGTTGCACGGTTTAATCTTATTTAATCATTTAAAGGTGGCAATTACATATCCTTACAGTAATTTTTTAATGTGATTAGGTAAATGTTAAAAAATAAACATGTTAACGGATGTCTTGATAAATGCAAGAAAGTTATGAACAATAAATCTTCAATGCCAGCGTCTTCAATGCCAACATCTTCAATGCATAGCCATTATATTAGGGTTTAAGGTTAAATAAGATTAAAAGATCATTAATTGTGCCCATTATCAATAGGTGTACACGTAATTATTTTATTAATTAATCTTTTAATTTAAAATTTTATTAAGTTTATTTATTCTATTTTATTTTATTAATTATGATATTTAAAAATATTAATTTTTTTAATCAATTAATCAGTGTGGAATTTAATCTTTATCAAATTATTAGTTCAATTAGTGTGAATGCCTTTATGATATATTAACAATTCTTAAATATACATATCCATTAAAATAAAAAATGCTAACCTACTTCCATAATGATAGTAAGAAATGTTAACCTACCTCACAACGATCTTTACCTACTTCAAAGCGAACTGTGCGTAATATTCCGTATATTTTATATGTACCTCTGAGTATATGGTTATGAAGTTGTTCAAAGTGGGCTGTTTGTTATATTAAGTATATTCTGTACAATATATGGTTACGAAGTTGTTCAAAAAATTCTTAAAATATAGCACTAGCCCCTGTACAACTTTCCTTGCAATTTTCAATAACTCTCAAGTCTTCTGTTCCCTATATCGCTACAAAGTTGTTAACGTGCCATGTTCAGAAACATACAAAATCAACACTGGCGCTCAAGTATTATATTGACCTTAACAAACACCACAGGAGAATATATGTAAAAGACAAATATGCCATAAGATTCTTTGCACCAAATTAAACTGGAGCTACATTAAATGCTTGCACTTAGTTTCAACAACTAGACCAACCAGTTCAACTAAACAGCCAATGGATTATATTACAATGTCCAGCAGAGACACGGGAACATCTATAAATTTGGCCTCCTATGCAGTTCATAATACGAAGTGCAATATTCCTCTCGAATCGTTTTAATTTGTTGCCAATCTCCTTAGTTTTTGTTTTAATGGCGGTTTTTGGATTGGGATGGCCGGTGGCGAGACAGGCACCAGCACCTTCAGTGGCTCCTGTTCGGCCGGCGCCGCCGCCTCCGCCGCCTTCTCCTGTACTATTTCCAAAGGAGTTTCTCGGCAAGTTTACAGTCACCAAACGCCCAGCCGTCCTCGTTTCGCCTGATCGCCCGACTCTCACACAGCCTCTTTATCTTACCAATATTGACGATCAATTTGGTTTGAGGTTTCATGTCAACTTACTTATGTTTTATCCACCCCGCTGCGACTCCTTCATGAACAGTAATGGGAAGAGTGAGGATCCAGTCGAAGTTATTGGAGAGGCTCTGGGCAAGCTTCTGGTGGATTACTATCCCTTTGCCGGAAGATTAAGAAATGCAGATGATAAGGGTAAGCTTATAATGGACTGCACTGGCGAAGGGGTTCTTCTTGTAGAGG
>SNQJ01S0055249.1:127065-144800 GCA_010110895.2 Picea sitchensis
TCTACCAAGTGTAGGTAGTCTTCCCACTTGTTCGACTTTGTTCTTACATACATGCGGAGCATATCCTCTATGATTTGGTTTGTCCTTTCAGTTTGTCCATCCATTTGTGGATGATAACTCGTACTGAAATTCAAATTAGTATTTAGCCCTGCAAACAATTCATTCCAAAAAGCAGATGTGAATTTTACGTCTCTATCTGAAATCACCATTTTAGGAATACCATGCAGTCTAAAAATTTCTTTCATGAATATTTCAGCAATATTAATAGCTTTAAAAGTAGACTTTATAGGAATAAAGTGTGCAGACTTACTGAGTTTATCGATTACAACCATGATAGAATCATTCTGTTTCTGAGTTTTAGGCAAACTTCTTATAAAGTCCAGCGATATGGTCTACCATTTCCATTCTGGTACTGGTAATGGCTGTAATAGGCTGGCTGGATGCTGGTGCTTGGCCTTAACTTGCTGACAATCTTGGCATCTAGCCAGGTATTCTTCTGTTTCGCCCTTCATATTAGGCCAATAAAATAGTTTCCTAAGTGCTGTTATCGTTTTCTGGTAACCTGGGTGGTCGGAGTAGGGTTTCTTATGCACTTCATCCATGATTGTTAATTTTAACTCTGCTGAATCTGGTATGTAAAGTCTGTTTTTAAATCGTAATAGTCCTTTCTTGTCGATACTTAGATATGTTTTACCTGAGTTTGTGGTACTGTCCTGTAATTTTGCCATCATTTTAGTGTAATTTTCGTCGTTAATACCTGCCGTCCTTATCCTTTGTTCCAGGTCACTTTCTGCCTTGCTGATATTTATTTCAAATAACCCATGGACTCTTCTTCTTAACGCGTCTGCTACTTTATTTTCCTTACCCTTGATATGTCTGACCTCGAAGTTGAATTCACTCAAGAAGGGTAGCCACCTTGCTTATCTTGCATTAAGGTCTGGTTGGTTGAATATATATTTCACCCCGCTATTATCTGTAAATAGTAAGAATTTTCTGCCCATTATATAGTGTCGCCACATTTTTAAGGCGTGTATTACTGCTGCCAATTCTAGGTCATGAGTGACATAGTTTCACTCGTGTTCTTTTAATTTGTGGTATTCATAAAAAATAACGTGTCCTTCCTGAGTTAGGACACCACCAATTCCTTCTTTACTTGCATCCACACATACAGTGAAGTCTTTGTTGGGGTCTGCTACCTTCAATATGGGTGCAGTTGTCAATAATCCATTCTGTTTGTTAAAACTGTCTTGGCACTTCTCTGACCAGTTAAACTTGGTTCCTTTCTTTTGTAAAGATGTGATAGGGTAGGTTATCTTGGAAAACCCTTCTATAAATCTACGGTAATATCCAGTGATTCCCATGAATGGCCGTATATCTGCTACATCCTTAGGCACCGACCATTCCATAATGGCCTTTGTCTTTTCCGGGTCCATGGCAATGCCTTCTGCTGAAATTACATGTCCTAGATATTGTATTTATTTTTGATAGAAGTCACACTTATCAAATTTGGCGTACAATTTGTGTTTCTTCAACGTTTGCAGAACTATTCTTAAGTGTTCATCATGTTCCTCTTCCGTTTTTGAATAGACCAGAATATCATCGATAAATACTACCACGAACTTGTCTAAGTACTGACTAAAAATACTGTTCACCAGACACATAAATGTGGCTGGTGCGTTAGTGAGTCCGAAAGGTATTACTATGAATTCGTAGTGTCCATATCTTGTCTGAAAAGCTGTTTTTCTTATGTCCTCGTCTTTTATCCCAACTTGATGATAACCGGATCGTAAATCCAATTTTGAGAAGATCTTGGCCCCACCAACTTGATCGAACAGATCATTTATCCTTGGTAAGCCGATATTTGTTCTTAATGGTCACTTTGTTCAGTTGCCTATAATCAATACATAGCCTTAGAGTACCGTCTTTCTTTTTCACAAAGAGAACTGGTGCTCCCCATGGTGAGACACTTGGTCTGATATACTCTTTGTCCAACAATTCTTGTAATTGTATTTTTAATTCCGTCAGTTCTGGTAGACTCATTCGGTAGGGTGCTTTTGAGATAGGGGCTGATCCGGGTAGTAGGTATATGGAGAAATCTATTTCTCTTCTAGGAGGTAGTTCTGGTATCTCGTCAACAAACATGTCTCTGAATTCATGTAGGACGACAAAGTCTTCTAACTTAGCCTTATCTTTTTTTCTAGTAGATTCATCACTTGGATGGCGTAGACTTGACATCCCTTTCTAATACATTTCTTGAGTTGCATCGCTGAAACTTGTCTGACTGACACAGGTTTTGGTATGCCTTGGGCTGTCCTAACAGTGCCAAAATTATCTTTATAGTTAAGTGTCTTTGTATAACAGTCTAGTACTTCTTTGTGTTGTTCCAACCAATCCATCCCGATAATCATATCGTAAGATCCTAGTGGTAGGATGTTCAGATTGGTCCTTATATTTTGACCATCTAAGCTGAACTCAAAATCAGAAATAAAGTTAACTACTTTTCTTTTCACACCTGTTGCTAGTTGTACCAGCCAAGATTTTTCATGCTTTTGTTTCTTAAGTTTATTCAACTCTACTACATCGGGAGTAATATAACTTAATGTAGCTCCAGGGTCAATTAAAACAAAAATTCGAGTGTCATGGATTTTACCTTCAATTTCTACCACCGATGACTGATGGTCATCTTGTTGACCATCTATGGCTGCATTTATCCGATGCAGACTTCTGCCCATGTCTCCCACTGTCGAGGCTTCCTGCAAATTGTGGACAACAGTTCTGTTTGCTGCAATTAGACGTGGAAAGTTAATCCTTAGGTGAGGCTCTCCACACTCCCAACATTTTAATGGCTCGCAAGAGTTGTCCCCAAACTTCTTCGTTCCCAGGTTTACCTCTACCTTGTGTATTCATATGATTGGAGTAAAAATCCTTCCTTGGGAAACTTTTTGCTGCATTCTGATAAGAAGCTGGCTGGTATCCCTTCTTCCGCTGGTGCATTCCGTCTTGTTTCTTATCCTTCCAAGTCTTGGGAAACTCTACCCACTGTTTATACTGGTCATAGCACATTCGTGCCTTCTTGAATGCCTCACTCAAGGATTTGGGGTTGTCAAACTTAATTCTGTCCCTATAGGACTGTGGTAAACAACTTAAGAATCATTGGATTTGTACCTTATCCTCCCAGATGTATGGTATGAACCTTAGTGTGACATCCCCCAAAATAAAATATTTTGGAAATTTATTTTTCTGGGAAAATTATTCCATTTTTGGTAAATTCGAATTTGGAATTTTTTTTCCATTTATGGCAATTTCGAATTTCGAATTTGTTAATTGTAATAAATTATTGTGACTGTTGGGAAGAATTCTGATTTTACCCAACTAACTATTTGACAATGACACTTGTTAAAAAACAAAATATTTTATATTAATTGCAGGAAGACAAATGGAACAACCATGTTGAAAGTAGCTGACCATGACTCCATGAATGAGGAACATGTTGGAACTACCCCTGGGCTGATTTTTACAAGTGACAAATTAAGGATTTGGCCATTGGCAGTCCCTGAAAATCAGGGATTTAGGAAGCTACGAAAATTCCAATGAAGGGAAAAGACCTAGGCAAGTTACAAATAAGCATATGTGAGGAGGCAGGACACTGCTAAGTATGCTAGGAATAAGTCTGTTTTGGATATTTTTATTCACTTGTTGTTATGAACACTGAAAGGGTGTGAGGCAAGGAAAAAGAGGACTGAATTGAAGGACAGTGCTGTAGAGGGATTTTCCAAGTTCGCCCTTATGGACTCATGGTCAGGCTAGGGGGTGAATCGAGCAAGTAATCGTGGCTACTCGATTCTACGGTTGGGAGGAACGTGGTTGTTCCCTTTATTTTCTCTGCAAGCCTAATTCATATATGTACCCTAAACTCTATCTTTCTGAATGATTTTTGTATTGAAATTACTGTTCATGTTATCGTTATACGGAAGAGTTCTAGTAGCTACTTTTAATGATCGTGTAACTGCTGCAAGTCTTTTCAGTACTTAAATATTCAGTATTCTACCCCTGTGGAACGAATTGGTTAATGTTATAATGAGAGGCTTAATGTTGTTATACATGCAAGAACCTAGACAAAGACTGTTTGAAATTCAGAGAATATACTATAGGATTTAAATGTAGATTTATTTTCCAGAATCAAATTTTAATCAGAAGCAAATAGGTATCAATGAGAGAACAAAGTCATTACATGTGTATATATATGTCAAACTTGAACATAGTCGTCTGAACGAATAGAGCTATTATATGCGTATATATGCCTCAGACTCTAACAGAGTCGAATGAACGAATAGAGCTATCATATGCGTCTATATATATGTATCAACTTGAACAGAGTCGAATGAACGAACATAACTATTATATGCATCAATATATATGTCAAACTTGAACAGAGTCATTATATGCATTTTAAACGTTAACAGAGTCGAATGAATGAACAGAGCTATTATATGTGTTTATATATTAAACTTGAACCGAGTCATTATATGCGTATATATATATGTTTTTAAACTTTAACAGAGTCAAATGAACGAACAAGGCTAATTATGCGTATATATATTTCAAACTTTAAATAGAGTCAACTACATATATATACCAATGCACGAACATAATGATTATATGCGTATGAATGTTTCAAACTGTAAACAGAATTCATTTTTACAGACGAGAAAGATGAAGTATATGAGTATGAACGTAAGAGCACCCTATTTCTTGGATGAATTAATCATGTTAGGATAATACTACAGGAGGACAGATAGACAAATTGTCATTACATATCTTATTTAAGCTATACGCAGAAAGGAAACAAAGATTTTCTTTTACTTAAATCGCTTTACATTCTCATAAATCACAAAGCAATGCAAATCCTTGCTAAAGATACAACCAATCGAAAACAAACACATACGAACACGTAGAGTCGGAAGATGCGAGACCTTTAGTAACGATTCAGTTAGGGTAAACCGTTCTTTTAAACAAACGAAAACAAGAATTTCATTCACAAGTCCCTCACATCATGCTTGGAACTTTGATAAACAAAACGGGTTTAAACCCTCAGTTGTCCGATACAAAGAATCCGTGCATGCACAAAGGTCCTCTTAACATCAGAAAGGAAAACTACGAACATAATTTGAGACCTCCAGGTTGTAACAAGTTGAAGGGACATAATTTGGAACCCGAGTACCTTTGCCAGGTTGAACAGAGGCTGGAACCCGCACTGTGAAGGGACACACCTGCATTCGTCCATCACGATAAAACTTTAGAAATTTATAGACTAAAATCTTGATGTATAAACTCAAAAGGAACAATGATAACCGTAGCGTTCGGATTACTTAACTTAGGGCCAAAACGCTACATCCTCCTATTGCCATGCTTTGCTTCGTAGTCAACCCAAGCGGAGAGGAGAAGAGTCTGGAAGCTCCTGGTGGGTACCCTCGCAACAGTAAGAGCCCCACCATTAATACACAGAAAACCTTTTATACCGAGTGTCAAATATTCTTTTCCTTGATAAATAAAATAGCAGTGCAAATTCAAACAAGAAACCATGCGATAAAACCCTTGTCGAACAAATCAAGGTATGCAAGGAACGACATCATATTTTCACCAATAAAAGTAATCACGAAGAATAACCTAACTTCATAGAGGGATACTACTCTGAGCCACTCCAGTTTATAGTTGCTGAGTATAGGGTAAACAAAGGATTAAACCGGAAATAGACCCACAGGACACACACAATAAACTCAAAGTATAGTTTCCCAGAAATAGTAGTTCTGCGACCATGGTTAAAGTAAGAAAACCTTTTACTGTCACTACAAAATTAAAAAGAATCGCGTAGACTCTATGGGAGTAAGGAAATTCCTGTAACCCACAACAAAGTATACAAGAGACAATTCTTTTCTTCTCGGCTTCAACCAAAAACAATAAACTCTGTTCGAATCTGAAATACGATAGTCCCTTAGAGAAAACTTACCAGGCATTGCTGTCAACTGCACCAAGGGTTGCTCATGGAAACGGTAGATGTTTCCCTGTGGGCGTTGCATAATACAGATCCATTTCCCTTTGAAGGTGCCAGGGAGAAATGAAACCGCCAAAACCTAAGAGGCACGATTATACTCTTTACAGCATGGAAGGTACATGACCTTACACTAGGGAAAGATGGCGTATACAGATTGGGAGGAGAAAGAGGAAGAGACATCAGGCTGCGGATTGTAGGACCCTTAATTAATTCCCTAGCAGAGTCTTAAAATCCCCCTTAGAGGTACATCTGCCACCCTAAATGCAGGAGATACGAAGAATACCAAACAATAAAACTATGACTGTCCAATGATCTAGTCGGCTACGAAACCATGAAATTATCGTTTCGTTACTCTGACCAGCGGAGGGGGTTAGTTAGATTCAATTGTGTGGAGAATGACGTGGACATGATCGTGTTCGATTCGTTATGGGAGGGACAAGTTGTAACATAACGAAATTAGAACCATTAAAGGAAAACACTTGGAAACCTTTACGAAAACAATTATTAACCTCCTTAAAACCTTTCCTGTCACGACTTAAAGACTGACGTTGACACAGTTAGGTAGTGCATGAGATTTTAAAACCGAGACATATTTTCATGCGCAAGGTCCAATTCTATTAAACACAAAGGGACTAATATCCCCATCCTTGGGTATAGGTAGGGCGTGCATTATAATAAATCCTTATAATAAAGTAAGATTTCGAATATACTTGCTTTTCAAATTTTGTGTAAGATATTAAGCCAAGGGTATTAATCTTAAGACAAGAGTTTTAAGCTAGCATGTTATAAGGTCATGCAAGTAAAACAAAGTGTAAGTACCTGGCTCATGAGTGGGTCAAACGAAATTGAGTAGCAAATATTGTACCACAATTTTTTTTTTTTTTTTTTTTTATATATGAGAATCTCAGGAGGTACATTACATATGGTATCAGAGAAAAAGTTACAACACTGGGCCTAAACAGGACCACTGTAGTGCTTAGTATATAATTATTTTTCCAAAACTAATAAATTGTGTGGTTACAAACATAAAACTTTCTCTGTTTTGGTGAATACGTATGGAAACTCAAGACAATGTAGAAAACAAGATGGAATAAAATCCACCGCAAAGACCTCCTGGAGATACAAGGCATATTAGTGACGGAATTTCACCCACAAAAATTTTGGAGACAATGAGGAACCTGATCGTTGAGCTACAAATCTTTAAAGCCGACAATTAAAAATTGAAAAAAGCACAGCAAGAACAACAGGAGATAAACGAAGTCCTGCTACGCAGTATAGTGACCAAGAAAATCCCAAAGGGAAATAATAACGATGAAGAAGTCAGTAAGAGAGACTCCAAGAACTCAGTATAAACAGCGGGCAGAGTTTCCCAAAGCCTGGAAGGATAAGAAACAATCAAGATAAACAACGGGTAGAGTTTCCCAAAGCCCGAAGGACAAGAAACAAGATCGAATGAACTAGGGGAAGAAGGGATACCAACCAACTCCTTATCGAATATAGTAAGAGTTTTCCAAGAAAGGATTTTCACTCCAATCTTCCGAATGATCAAGGTACTGAAAACCAACAAAACCTAGAGTTTAAAGGTTTGGGGACGCCCCGTGGAGCTTCATTGAAGTGTTGGGGAATGTGGAGAACCTCATCTCGAGGAAACGCCTACCGTTGAGTTCAACAAACAAAGACCGATGTTCGATAACTGCATGAAGCCTTGATAGTGGGAGACATGAGCAGAAGTCAGCATCGGATAAATGCGTACCATCGCATCGCATAAGTCGACCACCACCGGTAGAAGCCGTATGCAAAATCCAGACACTCCGAATTTCTATTTAATTGACCCCGCTTGCAACATTGGGTTATATTGACCCTGAAGGTAGTAGAGTCAAATAAACTTAAGAGACCGAAGCATGCAAAATCATGGCTTGCGCAACTAGTTTACGTGCACAAAAAATGGTGCAATTGACTATTTTTGATTTTGAGTTCAACCTAGATGGTCAAAACATAGACCGATTCAACATCCTACTACTAGGATCATAATGATATGATTATTATTGGGATGGACCGCTTGAACTTAATAATAAAGAAATATTAAATTGTTATATAAATATACTTAACTATAAAGATGATTCCATCACCACCAAGACATCCTGGCATACCAAACCCAGATCACCGACAAATTTCAGCAATGAAACTAAATAAATGTGTGAGAAAAGGATGCCAAGTTTATGCCATCCAAGTAACAGAAGCTCCAGCAGAAAAGAAGGACAAGCCAAAGTTGGAAGACCTTGCTGTCCTACGCGATGAGTCTAATAGACCTTTGCCCTATCTCAAAATCAACCTACCGAATGAGTCTACTAGAACCGACATAATTAAAAATACAATTACAGAATTGTTCAATAAAGAGTATATCGTGAATCGATTTTGGGAGCACCATTCCTCTTTGTGAAAAAAGAAGGATGGTACTCTAAGATTATGTATCGATTATAGACAACTCAACAAATGAATATTAATAATAAATACCCCTTACCAAAGACAAATGATCTGTTCGATCAACTTTGTGGGGCCAAGATCTTTTCAAATTGGATTTAATGACTGATATCATCAAGTTCGATAAAAAGATCACACATAAACAAAAAAAAACATCATTTCGACAAGATATGGACACTACAAGTTTGTAGTCATACCTTTAGGACTCACAAATGCACCAGACACATTTATGTGACTGATCAACAGTATTTTCAGTCACTACTTAGACAAGTTCATGGTAGTATTCATTGACGATATCCCGGCTCATTCAAAGATCTAAGAGGAACATGAGGAATTTAAGAATTGTTCTAAACGCATGAAGAACAACCAGACGCCTAACTTCGATGAAATGTGACTTCTTTCGAAGGAAATACAATACCTTTGACATGTAATTTCAGCCGAGGGCATTGTGAGACCTGGAAAAGACGAAAGCCATTATGAATGGACGGTACCTAAAGATGTAGCGCATATACGATCGTTCATGGGAATCACCGATTACCATCAGAGGTTTATAGAAGGGTTTTCCAAAATACTACCCCGTCACATCATTACAAAAGAAAGGAACCGTGTTTAACTGGTCAGATAAGTGTCAAGACAACTTAATAAATCCAGGAATTATTTACAACAACACCCATATCGGAAAGGTAGTAGATCTAGATAAAGACTTCACGGCATGTGTCATGCAAGTAAAGAAGGGCTAGGTGGTGTCCTAACTCGAGAAGGACATGCCATTTGCTGGTATGAGTCCTAGAAACTAAAAAGAACATCTAGAGAAAAATTACGCCACTCATGACTTAGAATTGGCAAAGCAGTAATACATGCCTTTAAAAGATGTGGCTATTACTACATAATGTAAGGACCATTCCTATTATTAATGGACAACAACAGGGTGAAATACCGCTAACCAACTAGATCTTAACGTAAGGCAAGCAAGGTGGTTAACCTTCTTAAGCTTAATTCTGACTTCGGGTTAGACATATCATCATGGGTAAGGAAAATAAGGTAGCACACGCTTTAAGTAGAAGAATCCATGGTTATTTGATATTTAATATTACAGAAAGGTAAAGATTTGGAAGAAGGAATAAGGACGACATGTATTGATGTTGAAAACTATACCAAAATGATGGAAGAATTTCCAAACAATACCGTGAACTCTGATAAAACAAATCTAAATATCGATGAGAAGGGACTACTATGATTTAAAAACATACTCTTTACATTACCGTGATTCACCGTGGTTAAAGTGACAATATTGACTATGCATAAGAAGTCAGATTCAAAGCCACCCAGTACCGTAAAACAATAACACTTAGGAAACTATTTTATCGGCATAATATGAAAGGAGAAACATTGGAATATCTGGCTAGATGCCAATATTGTCACAGGTTAAGGTCGAGCACCAAAGATCCAACAAAATTTCATGTACCATTACCAAAGTTAATTTAACGGAAATGAGAGACTATCACTGACTCTTTATTACTGGTTTTCCTAAAACTCAGAAACCTAATGACTCTATCATGGTTGTGATCGATAAAATCAGTAAGTCCGCATTACCCTTTATTCCTGGAAAGTCTACTTTTAAAGCTATAAACATCGCTGAAATATTCATGAAAGAAATCTTTAGATCATGGATGGTATTCCTAAATGGTGATTTCAGATAGAGATGTAAATTCACATCCAAGGAAGGAATTGTTTATGGACTCAATATCAACTTGAATTTCAAGACAGTTATCACTACAAACGATGGACAAACTGAAGGACAAAACCAAATCATAGAGGATGGCGTCTTGATGCACGTGAAGAACAAAACCAAACAAGGGAGATTTATATTCACTACAGAATTTGATATAACAATGGGTACCAAACTTCAAGAAAGTTAAGTCCTTTCAAGCATTGTACCTACGTAAAGTGTATGACTCCAATTAGTTAGGATAACCCGACTAACAGACTCATTGTAGGACCAGAGATGCTCCAAGAAAATGGAGAACATGGTAAGAAGGGTACAACAAAACTTGAAGGCTACGTGACATAATGTAAGAGTTATGCAAGATCTTTAAAAGAAGATACATAGAGTTTCAAGCTGGAGACCATATGTATACTTGAAGGTCAAAGCCCTAAAAAAGATCATTGAAGTTAGGAAACCTGGTGCTGTTGGCACCAGTTCCGGTGGGCCCTTTGAGATACTAGTTCGAATTGGACTCAGAGCATATCAACTTGCGCTTCCAGCTAATTTAATAATTCATAATGTATTTCATGTTTCTTATTAAAAAAATATGTTCACAACCCTACTCATAAGATTGATTGAAACTTGGTGCAGATGGAACCAAGAGGTGATTTCCGTGTGGAACCCTCTATGATTCGACC
Organism: Picea sitchensis; assembly: GCA_010110895.2. Lineage (NCBI taxonomy): Eukaryota > Viridiplantae > Streptophyta > Pinopsida > Pinales > Pinaceae > Picea > Picea sitchensis. The sequence goes on from SNQJ01S0055249.1 coordinate 138,002, forward strand.
GGAGAGAAATAGGGTGTGTTTCAACGTATTGCCGCCAAGTAAAGGTGCAATGGAAGCACTTTAGCCCCGAGGGAGGCCACTTGGGAATTGAGGGAAGATTTATGAAATATCATCCAACCTTGTTCCAAGAAGGAAAGAACACCGAGGACATTGTTTTTATTGAAGGGGAAAGGATAGACATCCCCAAAATAAAATATTTTGAAATTTAATTTTCTCGGGAAAAATTATTCCGTTTTTGGTAAACTCGAATTTGGAATTTTTTTCCATTTATGGCAAAAAAAAATCCAAATTCGAATTTGTTAATTGTAATAATTATTGTGATCATAAGCATAAACTCGATTTGACCCAACTAACTATTTGACAATGACACTTGTTAAAAAATGAATATTTATATTAATTGCGTGAAGACAAATAGAACAACCATGTTGAAAGTAGCTAACCATGACTCCATGAGTGGGGAACATGGAACTACCTCTGGGTTGACTATTACAAGTGGCACCAAGGATGTTGTCATTGGAAGCCCCTGAAAATCGTGGATTTAGAAGTCATGGAAAATTCCAAGGAAGGAAAAGACCTAGGCAAGTTACAAATAAAGCATATGTGAGGAGGCAGGACGCTAAGTATGTTGGGAATAAGTTTGTTTTGGATATTTTTATTCACTTGCTATGATGAACACTGAAAGGGTGTGAGCCAAGAGAAAAAGTGACTTAATTGGAAGGACAAGGTTGTAGAGGATTTTCCAAGTTCCTTATGGACTCATGGTTAGGCTAGGGGTGAATTAGGCAATCATGGTCGCCGATCTACCTGGGAGGAACGGTTGTTCCCTTTGTTTTCTCCGCAAGTCTAATTCATATACCCTAAACTCCCCATTTGTCCGAATGATTTCATTGAAATTACTCGCTCATGTTATCATTATACCCAAGAGTTCTAGTAGTCGCTTTTAATGATCATGTAATCGCTGCAGTCTTTTTCAAGATTTAAATATTCAGTATTCTGCCCCTGTGTAACGAATTGGTTAGTGTTATAATGAGAGGCTTAACACTGGTATACATGCAAGAACCTAGACAAAGACTGTTTGAAATTCAGAGAATATACTATAGGATTTAAATGAAGATTTATTTTCCAGAATCAAAATTTAATCAGAAGCGAATAGGTATCAATGAGAGAACAGAGTCATTATATGCATATATATGTCAAACTTGAACAGAGTCAAATGAACGAACAAAGCTATTATATGCGTATATATGCCTCAGACTCTAATAGAGTTGAATGAATGAATAGAGCTATCATATGCTCATATATATATATATCAACTTGAATGTAGCCTAATGAACAACATAACATTATATATGCTCATATATATATATCAAACTTGAACAGAGTCATTATATGCATTTTAAACTTTAACAGAGTCGAATGAATGGACATAGCTATTATATGTGTCTATATATTAAACTTGAACCGAAATATTATATGCATATATATAAGAGTCGCTATATATATATATATATATATATATATATATATATATATATATATATATATATATGCTATATATATATATATATATATATATATATATATATATATATATATATATATATGTGTGTGTGTTTCTTTTAAACTTTAACAGAGTCGAATGAACTAACAGGCTACTATTGATATATATTTCAAACTTTAAATAGAGTCAAACATATATATGCCAATGCACGAAAAGAACGATTATTATATGCGTATGAATGTTTCAAACTGTAAACATAATTCATTTTTACAGACGAGAAAGATGAAGTATATGAGTATGAACGTAAGAGCACCCTATTTCTTGGATGAATTAATCATGTTAGGATAATACTACAGGAGGACAGATATACAACTTGTCATTACATATCTTATTTAAGCTATACGCAGAAAGGAAACAAAGATTTTCTTTTACTTAAATCGCTTTACATTCTCAGAAATCACAGAGTGATGCAAATACTTGCTAAAGATACAACCAATCGAAAACAAACACATACGAACACGCAGAGTCGGAAGATGCGAGACCTTTAGTAACGATTCAGTTAGGGTAAACAGTTCTTTTAAACAAAAGAAAACAATAATTTCATTCACAAGTCCCTCACATCATGCTTGGAACTTTGATAAACAAAACAGGTTTAAACCCTCAGTTATCTGATACAAAGAATCAATGCATGCACAAAGGTCCTCTTAACATCGGAAAGGAAAACTACGAACATAATTCGAGACCTCCAGGTCGTAACAAGTTGAAGGGACATAATTTGGAACACAAGTACCTTTGGCAAGTTGAACAGAGGCTGGAACCCGCACTGTAAAGGGGCACACCTGCATTTGGCCATCACGATAAAAATTTAGAATTTTACAGAGTAAAATCTTGATGTATAAACTCAAAAGGAATAATGATAACCATAGCGTTCGGATTACTTAACTTAGGGCCAAAATGCTACATCCTCCTGTTGCCATGCTTTGCTTCGTAGTCAACCCAGGCGGAGAGGAGAAGAGTCTGGAAGCTCCTGGTGGGTACCCTCGCAACAGTAAGAGCCCCACCATTAATATACATAAAACCTTTTATACCGAGTGTCAAATATTCGTTTCCTTGACAAATAAAATAGCAGTGCGAATTCAAACAAGAAACCATGTGATAAAACCCTTGTCGAACAAAGCAAGGAATGCAAGGAACGACATCATATTTTCACCAATAAAAGTAATCATGAATAATAACCTAACTTCATAGAGGGATACTACTCTGAGCCACTCCAGTGTATAGTTGCTGAGTATAGGGTAAACAAAGGATTAAACCGGAAATAGACCCACGGGACACACACAGTAAACTCGAAATATAGTTTCCCAGAAATAGTGGTTCTGCGACCATGGTTATAGTAAGAAAACCTTTTACTGTCACTACAAAATTAAAAAGAATCGCGTAGACTCTATGGGAGTAAGGAAGTCCTGTAACCCACAACAAAGTATACAGGAGACAATTTTTTTCTTCTCGGCTTCAACCAAAAGCAATAAACTCTGTTCGAATCTGAAATACGACAGTCCCTTAGAGAAAACTTACCAGGCATTGCTGTCAACTGAACCAAGGGTTGCTCACGGAGACGGTAGATGTTTCCCTATGGGTGTTTCATAATATAGAGCCATTTCCCTTCGAAGGAGCCAGAGAGAAATGAAACCGCCAAAACCTAAGAGGCACGATTGGGAGGAGCAGGAGGAAGAGACGTCGGGCTACGGATTGTAGGACCCTTAATTAATTCCCTGGCAGAGTCTTAAACTCCCCCTGACAGGTACATCTTCCACCCTAAATGTAGAAGATACGAAGTAAACCAAACAGTAAAACTATGACTGTCCAATGAACTAGTCGGCTGCCAAACCATGAAATTATCGTTTCGTTAATCTGACTAGTGGAGGGGGTTAGTTAGATTCAGTTGTGTGGAGAATGACGTGGACAGGATCGTGTTCGGTTCGTTATGGGAGGGACAAGTTGTAACATAACAAAAGTAGAACCATTAAAGGAAAACACTTGGAAACCTTTCCGAAAACAATTATCAACCTCCTTAAAACCTTTCCTGTCAGGACTTAAAGACTGATGTTGACACAGTTAGGTAGTGCATGAGCTTTTAAAACCGAGACATAGTTTCATGCGCAAGGTCCAATTCTATTAAACACAAAGGGACTGATATCCCCATCCTTGGGTATAGGTAGGGCATGCATTATAATAAATCCTTATACTAAAATAAGATTTAGAATATACTTGCTTTTCGAATTTTGTCTAAGATATTAAGCCAAGGGTATTAAGATTAAGCTTAGTGTGTTAAGCTAGCATGTTATAAGGTCATGCAAGTAAAACAAAGTGTAAGTACCTGGCTCACGAGTGGGTCAAACGAAATTGAGTAGCAAATATTGTACCACAATTTTTTTTTTTATATATGAGAATCTCAGGAGGTACATTACACTTAGTAGTTCCAAAAATATATTTATAAGGTCAACCATCGTCATTTGTCCGAGTCGTAATTCATAAAATTCTTTCGTCTTCCTTTCATAATATCTTTCAGAAAGGTATTGTTTCTTAAAATACTTCTTGAAGTCGGACCATTCCAACTGTTTCTCCTTTAGGTCCTTGGTCAATTTCAGGTCCTACCACCAAATGATGGCCTTCCCCTTCAGATTGTAGATGGCCATTTTGACCTTCATGTTGCTGGAATAGTTGTAGATTTAGAAGTATTTTTTGATGTCCAACAACCATGCCTCGTCTTCTTCTCTTGTCCTGGACTCTCCATCAAAAGTAGCTGGTTTAATCTTTTTAAATTCTCCTTCAAGGTGGTCTGTTTGTTTTCTTTTTTTGTCTGGTATGGTTTTGTCTTCAGCTGAAGGTGTCCCTTTAGACGAACTATCTCCTTTTTCTGTTTTCGCACCAGAATTCTTGGAGGCTCTTTTGCTGACCTCCTCCTTAGGGTTATCATCTTTTGGGTGTTTCTTGGTTACTATACTATGCATCAGGACTTCATTTATCTCTTGATGTTCTTGCTGTGCCTTCTTCAATTTTTCATTGTCGGCCTTGAACACCTGTAGTTCAACATTAAGGTTTCTCATTGTTTCCAACACCTCCGTGGGTGAGCTTCCATCACTGTTTTGTTTTGGACCTCTAGGTGATCCTTGTTGCAGATTCTCTTCCACCCGGATTTCTGCACCTTCTTGGGCTGCCATTATTCAACACAAAACATAAAATCTTTCTGGTTGTAATCCACAAAATTTATTAGGTTTTTTTTTTCATAAATCAAAATATATACTAAGAAATTAATGCGGCCTTGTTCAGGTCCAGTGTTGTAACTTTTTCTCTGATACCATATGTAATGTACCTCAAAAATCATCATAATTTTTTTTTTCATTTCTACAACTATCCTTGCATATTTTCGAATTCAAGTAATTAATTCTCCTGTTATAAAGCTTGAGTATGAAAATTTGTTAGAGACCTTACTGTCGTTGATTGGCTTTACTATGCGACTTGAAACTTCCTACCCGACGATACAATAATGTATACTCCTCCATTCAATGTTATTTAAAGTCTTGTAAAATTTACCAATACATTCTTATTTGATGATGCCTATAACGCCAGTGCAGACTTAACTATACAAGTGACTTGTAAACAAGTCTGTTACTTCCATACCTCTAACCAGAATGAAGATTCTCCATTGTTCTTTTACCAGTCCATTCATTATATTAATAGAGTTGTTCCCATAACCATGAGTTTCTTCTAGGTTCCTACAACTTTGTGAAGAAAACAGAGGTCAATCGGGTTTCAGTGATCACAAGTGCCGAATGAAACAGAGGATCCCGTTGTTTGCCGAAATACAAAATTACGGAACGAATGTGGCCAACATTTCGGGGTTTCAGGATTTGGAACCTCGCGAGTGAAAGTTCCAAAACAACCACACATACAAACCTCCAAAATGCGAAAAAGGAAGGGTAGGTCCCGCACTTCGGGATTTCGGGGTTTAGAACTTCGCGAGTTCCGGTGTCCAAACATCGACATACACAAATTTCTGAAAAGGCGAAAAAGAAAAAGGTGAGACCCATATTTCAGGATTTTAGGGTTCGGAACTTCACGAGTTCCGACACCCAACCTCAACATGAACAAACTTTCGAAAATGAGATCGAGCACAAACAATTCCCGAAAATTGCGAAAAGGAACGGGGAACTAACATTTCGGGATTTAGGAAATTGGGTTTTCGGGTTTTGAAATACAAAACAATAATACACAACAACTCTCGAATTCCGAAAGGTGAAAGGATGTGGGACCACCACTTCAGGATTTCAGGCTTCGGGGTTTCAAAAGTCAACATCTAACATACAACAACTTCCAAAAAATGCGAAAGGTGATCAGTACATCGGGAATTCAGAGTTCAGGATTTCGCGAATACAGAAGTCAATCAACAACATACCTCAACTCCTGAAATCGCGAAAGGTGACTAGCATTAGCACACAACAACTTCTAAAATCGTGAAAAAAAAATCCTAGTGCTTTGGGATCTCGGAGTTTGGGTTTTCGCGAGTACAAGAGCCAAGAATCAACAGATACAAACCTCCGAAATGCGAAAAAGAAGAAAGGAGAGACCCGTATTTCGGGGTTTTGGGGTTCGAAACCTCGTGAGTTACAGAGTCCAAATATCAACATAAATACTCTTTCAAAAAGGTGAAAAGGAAATGTGGGTCTCGCATTTCGGGATATCGGGAATCGGAATCCCGCGACTTCAAAAAAGCCAAACATCAAACACAAACAAATCCTAAAATTGCGAAAAGAAAAGAACGTTGCACTAACATTTTGGGATTTCGGGTTTCAGGGTTTCAAAAGTCAACCATAGCACACAACAATCCCCAAAATTGCGAAAAGTGAAAGGGCGTGGAACCAACACTTTGGGATTTCGGGTTTCAAAAGTCAAACAACAGTGCACAACCATGCTCAAATTCCGAAAGGTGAAAGTGTGTTAGACCAATACTTCGGGATTTTGGGGTTCGGGGTTTCTGGGTTTCAAACAACAAGGGAACTTCATACAAATGTAACTAGCAAGTCCCGAATGTCGAAATTCACAGTAATTTTCATAATTCTAATATTTTTTCCTTGTACAGGTATTCTTACTTTCGTTCTGTGAGACAGTAGGTGTAGAAGGATTCCAACATCTGTTTAGTTATCAAGATTCCAAAACAAAAATCTAACTTCTGACTTTTATACGCATACAATCTATAAAAAGGGGCACAATAGGGTAACATGTTCTGAAAAAGGTAAT
>SNQJ01S0055250.1:2730-16961 GCA_010110895.2 Picea sitchensis
AGTGAATATGCTTATGAGCAAGTGCAAATTAGTCAATTCGTATCATTGTGAGAATTCGAATTGCAGAGATTGTGCAGAGCAGGCAAGTTGTCTGGACACAGGAATTGGCACATGTATTTGTTGATTTGTGTATGACAGTGTGACATGATTGTATTGTACTGAGAGCTCTTGGATTAGAGTTTTGTATGAGATTGTTTCATGATTCATGATATACATAATATATGATAGTGGGGTTTTTAGCTTTACACTTTCCCAGTAAAACTTCTATGTTATGTGTTATTGATATTTCACTTTGTTATTGTGGTTGTGATCGTGGTTTAATTTTCTGCAAGAATAATAGTAGAAGCGATTATGTATTTAACAGTGGAATAAATTGTTAGATCAGGAGAATCGCAGGAATACATTAAGTGTATTGAAATTTCTACATGGTATCAGAGCCATGGAGGCCACGAAGTCACAGAAGTGAGGTGTGAAGATTATTTCATTCTCGCAGGTCCCGTCTCTAGCTGTGTGTGAACCCTAATACTGAACACTACGCTCATTTTCAGGAACAGTAATTCTCACACCCTAGACAAAGGCAAGGTGCGAACTTCATTGGCATTCTCGCAGGCTACAATGGAGCAGGGTGCGAACTTCCCTCACCCTAATAGTGAAGCAGGGTGCAAACTTCATTGGCATTCTCGCAGGCTACAGTGGAGTAGGGTGAGAACTTCCCAGGCAAGTTCGTAGGCTACACACAGGCAGGGTGTTAACTTCCCTTAGGCTACTCTCAGCTGGGGTGCGAACCTCCCATGGAAGAGGGATTGCAGGGGTTGAGTTTTGGTAGTTGGATAACATTTGAATTTGCAAGATTTTCTTGGTGCGACAGCTGATTCAAGATCGAAATGTCTTTCAATGACTGGAGGTTGGAGTATTCACTTGAGGGAAGCTCTAACTACATCGCTTGGAAGGACAAGATGAAAGCAATACTCGAAGACAATGGCTTGAAGGGTTACATTGACAACGATGTTCCTAAGCCGGATCCGACAGATACTACAAATCTTGATGCATGGCAAAAGAAAGTGGTGAAGGCAAGGAGGATTTTGTTAGAGGGAGTACGAGTCCACATTGTCTCAAGTCTCCATGGGAAAACCACACCATATTCAATGTGGAAGGTTTTGAGAGATCTAGTCCAAAAAAGTAGCGACCATAGGAAATTGGTGCTCAAAGATAAACTCAGGAAGATTAAGATGGAGAAAGGCGACACCATTCCAAAATATCTCATGAAGTTTGTCCAATGTTGGGATGATCTTGGAAGTGTGGGAATAACAGTCGTTGCTGATGATCTGGTGAGCTTGGTGCTTCTAGGGCTTTCTAAGAGTTGACACAGTTATTAAGACTCTTTCAATGGAAGGGAAAAATTGCCAGATTAGGAATGACTATGGTCGGATCTAGTGCAAGAGGAGTTCAAGTGGAACACTAGAGATGGATCTTCATCAAAGCGTGATGATGAAGAAGATTGTGCTTTGACTGCCAAGGCAAGGAAAAGGAAAGGGAAGAAATTCCATCCAAAATATGAGTCTAAAGTCAAGAAGCTAGATTTGTATAAAGTGAAGTGTTTTCACTATCACAAACATTGGCATCTCGCTACTAACTGTCCGCAGAAGAAGAAGAACAAGACGGTTGCTAGATCTGCAACTGGTGAGGCTCTTGTCTCACAATTTGAGCTTGATTTTTCTTTGATCGCATGCATGTCTTCAAGTGCATTGGGATTAGTGTGGTATTTGGATAGTGGCGCTTCATTCCACATGACGGGAGATAAAGAGTCTTTCATTGACTTGGAGGAGAAAGATCTCAAAATGCATATAGATATGGGTGACGATGGACGATACAGTGCAACTGGTATTGGTACCATTACCTTTTAGAGAGAGTTAGGTAAGCCATTTCAATTGAAAAATGTTATGCATGTTCCAGGTCTGAAGAAAAACTTGGTCTCAGTCGCAATGTTGGAGGACAGAGGCTATGATGTTGTTTTTAGCAGTGATAAAGCCTACCTGTGACATAAAGCAACGAGTCAAGTCAAGAAGATAGGGATTTGAGTTAAGAATCTCTACATGCTGGAGGTAGATGGCTGCAATGCCATGATAGGCAAGGTAGAAAAAGTGGTGAGCCAGGATGAGGGCGAAATATGGCATAAGAGATTGGGCCATCTTCATCATGGAGCCTTGAAGATCATGAAGCAAATATCTACTGGACTTCCAATGGGAACACTTGCTCAGTCAGATCAGTGCAAGGGGTGCATTGTAATGTACCTCAAAATTTACATTAAAAAAAATTATTTAATTAGGGACGTTGAGTTGGTTTTGTGTCCTTGAGGCTTTTCAGTCACTTGTCAACCCTAAGGTACGTCAGTCTTATTTCCTTTCGTTCCTCTATCCTATTTAAAATAATTTCATCGCTTCCTATTTCGGTAATGTGTTGTACATGAACAACAAGTCCATAACTAGGGACCATTCGTTTCATGGCAACCTAATATTATCCACTGTCTTATTTTCAAAGCCACCTTAAGACATGTAGAAGAAACTACTTAGAGTCGCTATCATACATTGCGAGGTTAGAGGTGTCAGGCCTTAAGAAGTTCAATCCAATATATGTAAGTAACATTATAAAATCAACAAGGAGAATTTAACCCTATTCGGAAAATAAAGGTATAGTGGTTTAACCTCGGCCATTAAACTTGCACCTTGAAACTAAAGTGCGCAGAGGGTTAATCTTGTGGAGGTTATGGTTATGATCATATTACATATCACTCATTAGGTAATGACAAGGGATAACAACCTCGGGTGTTTAATGCAAGGTAGTTGGATTCGACATATAATGGTGCAGTAAGAAAGCCATCCGGTTGCCTCGCCATTAATGCTCTTAGCAATCGATACAGGTGGAAACTCTTATGACTTAAAGGCCTGTGTACACATTTAAAGTGCCTGGGAATATGTCTAATCAGTACAGAGCTCGACTGACATTCCCTAAGGAGACATCAACACCTCCCATATGATCACATGGTCTAAGTACGAAACCTCATACCCTTTACTCCATTCGGAGGTTACTCCCGTACCCTTCACTCTCATTCAGGTTTTGGTTTGGGTGAAAGAGGAAGCACCGTCTCAGTGCATTTTCATTCGCACCCTGGTTAAGGTTTTTGTGAAGGAGGGGAGACGTTACAAACCATTCCTTTTCTTGTCTTAAACATCGTGGCCAGGATTTCACGGTTCCAGTTCTTGTGCTAGATGCATGGATATTTTGGGTGGCACTTCTCGACAACAACTCTGTGTGGTAAGTTTACCTTCGGCTATTCTTTTATTTACGCATTAGAATCATTCTGCCTCGTATGTAGGTTTGTGCACACCTATGTTCTTGGTTGGTCCTCGATAGTATCCTCGTCTTACTTCCAGGGTACTATGGTAAAAAGGAGTCAGGTTCTCTTGGTAAGGGTTTAGTTCCTATCATAGTTTTCCCCTTTTACTGCACCATTCATCCTGTCGGGACCGAGCCATTCCTCGTATCACAACATTTGTTATGAAAGTGTACTTGAAATGTTTATTTGGTTAAACCCTTGTTATTGGTCATGGTTTCCTCCATTGGATAGTCCTTTGGCGTGTCAATGATCTTCTGTATTTGACTATAGTATTCGCTAGTATCATTGATTAGAAGCGAAGTTTTTCCAACGGTCGAAAGAGTTTAATCTCTTTTGTTTATGTTGAATGTTTCAAAGGTTTTTATATTTACCATGTTCATTTATACACCTTTCATTCTTTTTGTTATTCCTGCAATAATTTCTTTGGATTATACACTAGTATATATTATTAATGATGGGCCCCTTGATGTGCGAGGGTACCCATCAGGGAGGCACGAACTCCTCTTCCCCTTTCGATCAGGGAGGTGTAGCGCAATGGAAGAAGGCACAAATCCTCTGCTTCAGTTATGTATTCAACGGGCCCATTTCTAGTTGCTTTTTGTTCTGCAACTTAAACATAATATCCTATTTGGTTATGTTTTAATTCTTCTCATTATTTTGTGCAAGTGCGTGCATGTCGAAGCATGGGGATGCCCTCTTCACTCCATCAAAAGGTATTCGGGTTCCAACACAATATCTAAGTTATTTCGAGATTTCAAACCCCGCTGGTCCAGGCTCTGTTCCATTCCTAATGTCTAAGAATTTTAATTCCAAGTTCTATGATAGTTGATACGGGGTATGCCCTGAATTGTATAAAATAATTCTGGTATACAGAACCATCGCATAGCTTGTGCCTGGTTGGACTTTGATAACTAGACAACCATTTTTGTTAAGTAAAGTGCTCATTATATAATGTGTATTAATTTGTTGTGGATTTGGGATCCTGAAGTACTCTCCTCTATATATTTCGAGGATGGTTTTGGTACTACAGATTCGAATTTCTTTCTTGGCTATTCTAGCTATTTTTGTTTCCAGAATTGAATCTTATTATTGAATGTCTAGTTCCTTTCCCGAAATGATTCGGCCATGCATAGTGATACTCTTAAGGGTTTTTTTCTTTCCTAGAAAGAATGTGCGATGATTCCCAAATTTAGTTTATGCTTAATTTTGATGTAAAAATTAGTTTCGGGCTTACGCATCACAAGCTATTTACCCTTTTGTTTCAGTTATCATTGTTGAATAAGCCTTTAACAGTCTGCTTACCAGTGAAATAGATTGCTTCATTATCCGTTTGGATTTACGCACCGTGTACTATTTACCTTCTGTTTTCTGTTATCATTATTGTATAAGCCCTTATAGGTCTATTCACCAGAAGTTTTGATGGCATCATTATTCGTTAGGGTTTACGTATCGTGCACTATTTACCTTATGTTTCTATTACCATTATTAAATAAGTCTCTATAGATCTAGTTTGGGTTCACGTATTGTGCAATCTTTACCTTTTGTTTCTATTACCTTTATTGAATAAGCCTCTATAGGTCTACTCACACAAAATAGGCAGCATGGTTATTATGACAGAAATTTTTGGTTTAACCATAGGTAATTCTTTTATTAACAGAATCATCCCTAACTTACTGTCATATCTATCTTGAATTATATATGTATATATAGCCTTCCTGTAATGGGGTCTGAGGAGTTTTTCCCTTTTCTTTGGAATAAAAATTTCCCTCTTATAAGGTTATCTATCCACTTAGTACTACAGGATTCTGGTGTGGACAGTTTACTCTAGCATCATTCCTCCTCTATTGCAGAATGTCTATTACAATGTATATCTATATATATCGGTTCATAAAAATAACTATACCAGTTTATATGTATATCGGCTAGTACTTCAATGTTGTAGGATATATTTGTTGGATTATGAATGGTATGCTCATTTGAGGTGGCTCACTGTTTACTATAAGCATCCATAGGAAATTAAATCCACCACAGCTATTGGTGCGCATGGCTTCTAGTACTTACGCAACAATCTTATTTCATTTTACTTGACAGAATTAACTAAGAAGATAACTATACTCTGAAATGTAGTCTGTTATGGGGTTTGTAACTACTACAGAATTTGTTTCGTTGTTTGGTACATTCCAAGATTCTTAGTAATTACCCAAAATCACATCTAAATAAAAGAGTCTATTTCTAGCCAATAATTATGAAGTAAAATGCTAGATCTTTCCCACAACATTCAACCAGAAAATTCATACATAGAAGTAAACAGATTACAGCACATAACATTTGACTAGAATAAGGTAGAGTTACATATCTGAACCAGATTTACGGGAAGACAAAGGGAACAACCACATTCCTCCCAACCATAGAACAGGGCAACCAATCTACTTGCCCGATTCACCCCCTAGCCTGACCATGAGTCCATGAGGGCGAATTGAAATCTCCTCTCCAGCAATGTCCTTCGAATTCCAGCAGTATCACCCTTGCCTCACACTCACACAGTAGTGCTCATAACAACAAGAACAAGTCTTATTTCCCTAGCATACTTGGCAGCATCCTGCCTCCTCAAATATGCTCTTTTATTAGTTTGCCTGGGAATTTTTCCCTCTCTTGGGGAATTTTTGCATCTTTCTAAATCCCTGATTTTCAGGGGCTGCTATTGGCCAAATCACTGATTTTCCACTTGTAACAATCAGCCCAGAGTTAATTCCAATGTGTTCCGCACTCATGGAGTCATGGTCAGCTAAATTCAACATGGCTGCTCCATTTGTCCTCCTGCAATCAATATAAAATATTCTATTTTTTCCTTTTTCATACAAGTGTCATAGTCAAGTAGCTAGTTGGGACAAATCATATATCTGCCCAACAGTCAAATCATTTATTGCAATTATAATATTCAAAATTCGAAATTGCCATAAATGGCAAAAAAATTTCAATTTTGAAATTTACTAAAAACGGAAATAAATTTCCAGCAATTTTAGATTCTAAATTTTTTTTTTTATTTCTTTTTTGGGGGGGATGTCACATCCTTTACCCCTTAAATAAAACATTGTCCTCAGTTTTCATTCCTTTCCCGGAATAAGATTGTATGAGATTTCCGCAAATCTCGCTCCAATTCCCAAGTGGCCTCCTCAGAACTAAAGTGCTTCCATTGCACCTTTACCTGAGCGACGGATCTGTTCCGAAGTGTTATTTCTCTCCAATCCAGAATGCACAGGGGTTCCACCTAGAACTTGCCTTCGGGTTCCACCTGCACCAAGTTCCAATCAATCATATGAGTAGGGTCATGAATATACTTTTTCAGCAATGAAACATGAAATACATTATGAATTCTTACATTAGCTGGAAGTGCAAGTTGGTATGCTACGGGTCCAATTCGAGCTAGTATATAGAAGGTCCCACAAAACCTGGGTGCCAACTTGGCACAGTTCCCTAACTTCAACAAGATTTTTCAGGCTTTGACTTTTAAATAAACATGGTCTCCTGTTTGAAATTCCAGGTCCCTTCTTTTTTGATCTGCATAGCTCTTATGTTTGTCCTATGATTCTTTCAAGTTCTGTTGTACCTTTCTAACCATGTTCTCCATTTCTTGGATCATTTCAGGTCCGACCATGAGTCTGTTAGCCGGGTTATCCCAGCTAATTGGAGTCGTACATTTTCTGTTGTACAGTATTTCGAAAGGGCTTAACTTAGCCGAAGTTTGGTACCCATTGTTATATGCAAATTCTACCAAGTGCAGATAGTCTTCCCACTTGTTCGTTTTTGTTATTACATACATGCAGAGCATATCCTCCACGATTTGGTTTTTCCTTTTAGTTTGTCCATCCGTTTGTGGATGATAACTTGTACTGAAATTCAAGTTGGTATTGAGCCCTGCAAAAAATTCCTTCCAAAAGGCGTATGTGAATTTTATGCTCTATCTGAAATCACCATTTTTGGAATACCATGCAGTCTAAAGATTTCTTTCATGAATATTTCAGCAATGTTTATAGCTTTAAAAGTAGACTTTACAGGAATAAAGTATGCAGACTTACTGAGTTTATCGATTGCAACCATGATAGAGTCATTCTGTTTCTGAGTTTTAGGAAAACCTATTATAAACTCGAGTGATATAGTCTCCCATTTCCATTCTGGTACTGGCAATGGCTGTAATAGGCCGACTGGATGCTGGTGCTCGGCCTTAACTTGCTGACAATCTTGGCACCTTGCCAAGTATTCTGCTATTTTTCCTTTCATGTTAGGCCAATAAAATAGTTTCCTCAGTGTTGCTATCGTTTTCTGGTAACCTGGGTGGCCAAAATACGGATTTTTATGTACTTCGTCCAAGATTGTCAATTTTAACCCCACTAAATCTGGTATGTAAAGTCTATTTTTAAACCATAACGGTCCCTTCTCGTCGATATTTAGATCTGGTTTCTCTAAGTTCGCAGTATTGTTCAGTATTTCTATCTTTATTTTAGTATAGTTTTCGTCATCATCACCTATCATCCTTATTCTTCCTTCCAAATCACTTCCTGCCCTGCTAACATTCATCTCAAATAACCCATGGATTCTTCTACATAAAGTGTCTGCTACCTTATTTTCCTTGCCTTTGATATGTCTGACCTCGAAGTCGAATTTTCTCAAGAAGGATAACCTCCTTGCTTGCCTTGTGTTAATATCTGGTTGGTTAAATAGATATTTTACCCCGCTATTGTCCATTAATAATAAGAATCTTATGCCCATTATGTAGTGTCACCACATCTTTAAGGCGTGTATTACTACTTCTAATTCTAAGTCATGAGTGATGTAATTTCGCTCGTGTTCCTTCAATTTTCGGGACTCATAGCAAATAACGTGTCCTTCCTGAGTTAGGACACCACCTAGTCCTTCCTTACTTACATCAACACATATAGTGAAGTCTTTATCTAGGTCTTCTACCTTCAATATGGGTAGCATTGTCAATAACTCCTTTAGTTTATTGAAGTTATCTTGACATTTCTCTAACCAGTTAAACCTGGTTCCTTTCTTTTGTAATGATGTGATAGGGTAGGCTATCTTGGAAAACCCTTCTTTAACTGGCGGTAATATCCGGTGATTCCCATGAATGATCGTATATCCGCTACATCTTTAGGTACCAGCCATTCCCTAATGGCTTTTGTCTTTTCCGGGTCTACGACAATTCCCTCTGTTGAAATTATATGTCCAAGATATTGTATCTCTTTCTGGTAGACGTCACACTTGTCGAAATTGGCATACAGTTTGTGCTTCCTTAATGTTTGCAGCACTATTCTTAAGTGTTGCTCATGTTCCTCCTCCATCTTTGAATAGACTAGGATATCGTCAATGAATACTACCACGAACTTGTCCAAGTATTCACTGAAAATATTGTTCATTAGGCACATAAACGTGGCTAGGGCATTAGTGATTCTGAAAGGTATGACTACAAACTCATAATGTCCGTATCTTGTCCAAAATGTTGTTTTGTTTATGTCCTCATTTTTTATCCGAACTTGATGATAACTGGATCGTAAATCAAGTTTTGAAAAGATCTTGCCCCCCCCACTTGATCGAACAGATCATTTATCCTTTGTAAGGGGTATTTATTCTTAATATTCATTTTGTTCAGTTGTCTATAATCGATACATAATATTAGAGTACCATCCTTTTTTTTCACAAAGAGGATTGGTGCTCCCCAAGGGGAGACACTCGGTCTAATGTACTCTTTGTCCAACAATTCTTGTAATTGTATTTTTAATTCTGTCAGTTCGGGTAGACTCATCTGGTAAGGCGCCTTTGAGATAGGGGTAGAACCAGGTAACAGTTCTATGGAAAAGTTTATTTCCCTTCTAGGGGGTAATTCTGGTATCTCATCCACAAACATGTCTCTGAAATCGCGTAGGATAGCAAAGTCTTCCAACTTTGGCTTATCCTCCTTTTCTGCTAGATTCGTCACTTGGATGGTATAAACTTGGCATCCCTTTCTCATACATTTCTTTAGTTTCATTGCTGAAATTTGTCTGACTGATACCGGTTTTGGTATACCTTGGGCTGTCCTAGTAGTATCAGAATCATCCTTATAGTTGAGCATCTTTGTATAACAATTTAATATTGCTTTGTGTCATTCCAACCAGTCCATCCCAATAATCATATCGTAAGATCCTAGTGGTAGGATGTTAAGATAGGTCTTTATACTTTGACCGTCTAAGATGAACTCAAAATCCAGAACAAACTCCGCTACCTTTCTTTTAGTAACAGTTGCTAATTGTACAAGCCATGATTTCATGTGCTTTAGTTTCTTAAGTTTGTTTGACTCAGCCACATTAGGTGTAATATAACTTAACGTAGCTCCAGGGTCAATTAAAATAGAAATTCGAGTGTCATTGATTTTACCTTCAATTTCTACCACCGAGGATTGGTGGTCAGCTTGTCGACCATCTATGTCTGCATTTATCCGATGTAGGCTTCTACCCACATCTCCCACTATCGAGGCTTCCTGCAGATTATGAACAGTAGTTCTATTTTTTGAACTCAAACACAGACAGTTCCTCCTTAGATGAGGCTCTCCACATTCCCAACACTTTAATGGCTCGTGGGGATTGTCTCCAAACTTCTTCATTCCCAGGTTTACTGGTTTACCACTGCCTTGCATATTCGGATGGTTGGAGTGAAAGTACTTTCTCGGAAAACTTTTTACTGTATTCTGATGAGGAGTTGGCTGGTACCCCTTCTTCCACTGGTTCATTCGCTCTTGTTTCTTATCCTTCCATGCTTTGGGAAACTCTACCCGTTGTTTGTACTGACTGTAGCACATTCAGGCTTTCCTGAATAATTCACTCAAGGATTTGGGGTTGTCAAATTCAATTTTGTCCTTGTAGGACTGTGGTAGGCAGCTTATAAAACGCTGAATTTTTACTTTATCCTCTCGGATGTACGGTACGAACCTTAACAGTTCTAAAAATTTATTTATAAGGTCCTCCATTGTCATATGTCCAAGTCGTAACTCATAGAACTCTTTTGTATTTCTTTCATAGTAACTTTCTGAAAGGTATTGTTACTTGAAATACTTCTTAAAGTCAGACCATTCCAACTATTTTTCCTTTAGGCCCTTGGCCAATTTCAGGTCCTGCCACCAAATGTTGGCCTTCCCTTTTAGATTGTAGATGGCCATTCTGACCTTCATGTTGCTGGAATAGTTGTAGATCTAGAAGTATTTTTTGATGTCCAATAACCATGCTTCAGCTTCCTATCCCGTCTTGGATTCTCCATCAAAGGTAGTTGGTTTAATCTTTTTAAATTCTCCTTTGAGGTGGTCTACTTGTTTTATTTTCCTGTCAGATTTAGTTTTTTCTTCAGCTGAAGGTGTTCCTTCTGATGAACTATCTCCTTTTTCTGTTTCTGGCCCTAAGTTCTTGGAATCCATTTTGCTAACTTCTTCCTCGTGGTTATCGTCTTTTGGGCTTTTATTGGTCACTATACTGCATAGCAGCACTTCATTTATCTCTTGCTTCTCCTGTTGTGCTTTTTTCAATTTTTCATTGTCCACTTTGAAAATCTATAATTCAACAACAAGGTTCCTCATTGTTTCTAACACTTCCGTGGGTGAATTTTCATCATTGTTCTGTCTTGGATCTCTAGGGGGTCCCTGCTGTGGGTTTTCTCCCATCCTGATTTATACATCGTCCTGAGCTGCCATAATTAACACAAAAGAAAAATAGCTTTATGTTTGTAACCATAAATTTTTTTTGTTAGTTTTACATAAATCGAAATATATATATATCTATACTAAGTAGATATTATGGCCCTATTCAGGTCCATTGTTGTCACCTTTTTGCTTTGATACCATATGTAAGGTACCTCAAAATTTACATAAAAAAAAAAAAATAATTGGGGACGTTGAGTTGGTTTTGTGTCCTTGAGGCTTTTCAGTTACTTGTCAACCCTAAGGTACGTTAGTCTTATTGCCTTTCGCTCCTCTATCCTATCTAACATAAAGTCCTCACTTCCTATTTCGGTAATGTGTTGTACATGAACAACAAGTCCATAACTATGGACCATTCGTTTCATGGAAACCTAATACTATCCACTGTCTTATTTTCAAAGCCACCTTAAGACATGTAGAAGTAACTACTTAGAGTCGCTATCATACATTGCGAGGTTAGAGGTGTTAAGCCTTAAGAAGTTCAATCCGATATATGTAAGTAACATTATAAAATCAACAAGGAGAAGTTAACCCTATTCGGAAAACAAAGGTATAGTGGTTTAACCTCGGCCATTAAACTTGCACCTTGAAACTAAAGTGCGCAGAGGGTTAATCTTGTGGAGGTTATGGTTATGATTGTATTACATATCACTCATTAGGTAATGAAAAGGGATAACAACCTTTGGTGTTTAATGAAAGGTAGTTGGATTCGGCATATAACGATGCAGTAAGAAATCCATCCGGTTGCCTCGCCATTAATGCTCTTAGCAACCGACACAGGTGGAAACTCTTGTGCCTTAAAGGCCTGTCTACACATTTAAAGTCCCTGGGAATATGTCGACTCGGTACAGAGCTCGATTGGCATGTCCTAAGGAGACATCGACACCTCCCCTATGATCACATGGTTTAAGTATGAAAGCTCCTCCCCTTTACTCCATTCGAAGGTTACTCCTGTACCCTTCACTCTCATTCAGGTTTTGGTTTGGGTGAAAGAGGAAGCATCGTCTCAGTCCATTTTTCGTTTTCACCTTGGTTAAGTTTTTTGTGAAGGAGGGGAGACGTTACAGACCATTCCTTTGTTTTTCTTAAACATCGTGGCTAGGAGTTCACAGTTCCAGATCCTATGCTAGATGCGTGGAGATTCCAGGTTGCACTTCTCGACAACAGCTCTATGTGGTAAGTTTACCTTCGGCTATTCTTTTATTTACGCGTTAGAATCATTATGCCTCATATGTAGGTTTGTGCACACCTCTGTTCTTGGTTGGTCCTCGATAGTATCCCCGTCTTACTTCCAGGGTACTGTGGTAAAAAGGAGTCGGGTTCTCTTGGTAAGGGTTTGGTTCCTATCATAGTTTTCCCCTGTTACTGCATCATTCATCCTATCGGGACCGAGCCATTCCTCGTATGACAACGCCTGTTATGAAAGTGTGCTTGGAATGTTTATTTGGTTAAACGCTTGTTATTGGTCCTGGTTTCCTTCGTTGGATAGTCCTTTGGCACGTCAATGATCTTCTGTGTTTGACTATAGTGTTCTCTAGTATCATTGATTAGAAGCGAAGTTTTTCCAACTATCGAAAGCGTTTAATCTCTTCTGTTTATGTTGAATGTTTCAAAGGTTTTTATATTTACCATGTTCATTTATACGCCTTTCATTCTTTTTGTTATTCTTGCAATAACTTCTTTGGATTATGCACCGGTATCTATTATTAATGATGGGCCCCTTGCTGTGCAAGGGTACCGATTAGGGAGGCACGAACTCCTCTTCCCCTTTTGGTCTGGGAGGTGTAGTGCGATGGAAAAAGGCACAAATCCTCTGATTCAGTTAAGTATTCAATGGCCCCCTTTCAAGTTACTTTTTCTTCTGTAACTTAAACATATTATCCTGTTTGGTTATGTTCTAATGCTTCTCGTTATTTTGTGAAGGTGCGGGCATGCCGATGCATGGGGATGCCCTCTTCACTCCATCAAAAGGTATTCGGGTTCCAACACAGTATCTAAGTTATTTCAATATTTCAAACCCCGCTGGACCAGGCTCTGTTCCATTCCTAATGTTGAGAATTTTAATTCCAAGTTTTGTGATAGTTGATACAGGGTATGCCCTTTATTGTATAAAATAATTCAGGTATATAGAACCACGACACATCTTGCGCCTGGTTGGAATTTGATAACTAGACAGTCGTTTTTGTTAAGTAAAGTGCTCATTATATAATGTGTATTAATTTGTTGTGGATTTGGGATCCTGAAGTACTCTCCTCTATATATTTCGAGGATGGTTTTGGTACTACAGATTAAAATTTCTTTCCTGGCTATTCTAACTATTTTTGTTTCCATAATTGAATCTTATTATTTAATGTACAGTTCCTTTTCCGAAATGATTCAGCCATGCATAGTGATACGCTTAAGGGTTTTGTTCTTTCCTAGAAAAAATGTGCGATGATTCCCAGATTTCGTTTATGCTTAATTTTGATGTAAAAATTAGTTTCGGGCTTATGCATCACAAGCTATTTACCCTTCTGTTTCAGTTATCATTGTTGAATAAGCCTTTAACCGTCTTCTTACCAGTGAAATAGATAGCTTCATTATCTGTTTGAATTTACGCATTGTGTACTATTTACCTTCTGTTTTCTGTTATCATTATTGTATAAGCCCTTATAGGTCTATTCACCAGCAGGTTTGATGGCATCATTATTCATTTGGGTTTACATATCGTGCACTATTTACCTTCTGGTTCTATTACCATTATTAAATAAGTCTCTATAGGTCTGGTTCAGGTTTACGTATCATGCAATCTTTACCTTTTGTTTCTATTACCTTTATTGAATAAGCCTCTATAGGTCTGCTCACACGAAATAGGCAGCATGGTTATTACGACAGAAATTTCTGGTTTAACCGTAGGTAATTTTTTGATTAATAGAGTCATCCCTAACTTACTGTCATATCTATCTTGAATTATATATGTATATATATCCTTCCTGTAATGGGGTCTGAGGAGTTTTTCCCTTTTCTTTGGAATAAAAATTTCCCTCTTATAAGGTTATCTATCCACTTAGTACTAGAGGATTATGGTGTGGACAGTTTACTCTAGCGTCATTCCTCCTCTATCGCAGAATGTCC
>SNQJ01S0055250.1:24330-44238 GCA_010110895.2 Picea sitchensis
TGGGGAGTTGGAGCTTCCCTCAGGTTGTAGCCTGAGAAACTAGGGGGTTGGAGCCTCCTTCCAGTTGCAGCTAGAAAACAAAGGAATTTGGTGCTTCTAATGAATGTAATTCTTCAAGACATATAAGATAAATCATTCTATGGTTTTCTCTCGATTTGGGTTTCCACGTAAAATACTGGTGTACTGTGTATGTGTGTGATTGTTCATTTCTTATTTCTCATTATTGGATAATAATTATACATTGATATAACATTGGATTATTTGTGGAAAAAGGATTATAATTACGCTATTACTGATTCACCCCCCCTCTCACTAATCCAACAGGGCTAAGCTAGAGGTATTACCTCTAAAGGAATAATATTATATTATTATTTCCTAGAGGCTAAGGATGGACATAACCTATGTTGTCCTAAGTTCCTGGGGAAAGGGAATGAGTGTTAAGTGGAGCTCATGTAGCTTCAGGAAGACATGTATCAACCTAGGCACATGCAATTTTTAGATGGGAAAGTTACCTCGTTGGGGGCTCTCTCTCGCCATTCCCGTGATGGTCTCCATTATCAAAAGTCTATCGTACTACCCACTGGTTCATCCACTGAGCCATCCTATCCATCGTCGACCTATGAACAAACACACAACTTGGGAACCTATAGTCATACTTGAGTTATCATGTGTATCTCCTATGAAGCCCGATGCACCTATATTTGCCTGAGGCCATGATGTGTCTTAACGATTGGATGTTGATTCCAATGTAGTTCTTTGACTAAGCATGGATTTCTTCCATCATTTTTTATATACCTATCTTTGGTGTTTCCATCACCGTTACTTGAATTGACTTATGAGCTAGAATGAAGAAACAGGTTGTCAGGCCTGTGGGTTTGAAGAGGCGAGTTGTCAGGACCGTGCACTGAAGAAACAGGTTGTCAATCTTGTAAAACCCTCTCTCCAGGTGAGAGAGGTTTTTGGGGAAGTGATTTTTCCAGAGGGAGCCCAATGATAGCTATAGTGCTATGAGAATTCTTGTTCGGTCTGTTGTTGAAGCCCTGGAAGGGAAGTGGGGCAACTGAAGGACTGTTGAGTAGAGAAGGGGAACACTTCTTGTGGTGGTACAAGATTGTTAGGAATGAGAGGTTGTAGGCTGTTAGTGTAATTTGGATCCTGGGAAGAATATCCTTCCCGTGGAATTGTGCAACTTCTATGTTGACCTTGCCTAGCCTAGGAACCCCTTTCTCGGTGGATTTTAGTCCTAGCTCGGGGGTGACCTACTGTTGAGCGTGATGAGAAACGTGGTCTATGGATGGAAGGTTCATGGAAGGTGTGCATGCAAATGGTGTCCATCTATTAAAATATAAGTACCAAATCTATGTTCTGTGTATGATGTGTATATTGAAATCAATTTATAATGTTGTTATAATTGTCTGTGTATAATGCCTATATGTTTTAATGTTATTTTTGCATGAATAGTGACATGAACATAATGTTATAACTGTTTAATTTGCATTAGATAGATATGTATATAAATATATATGGTATCAGAGAAATAAATTTATTCGGTGGCATGGCCTGGTTTGTTGGTTAAGGCCAGGGATGCCACAAATTGGTATCAGAGAAAGGAGAGACATCGAGGAAGTGACATTGGCCAACTTGTTGGTGGATAGGGCCATTAAAAATTGGTATCAGAGCAAGGAGAGACATCGAGGAAGTGACATTGGCCAACCTGTTGGTGGATAGGGCCATTAAAAATTGGTATCAGAGCCATGTTTTCGACATTGAGCCTGGATGGGCCATGTTAGTGGTTAACTAGAAAAATATTTCAGAGTGAATTGTTGTAATATACTAGATATAAAAATTATGAAGACTAGAAATAAGATGTGAAATGGAAGAATAAAAACAATATAGCTAGAACAATCACCACAATAAATCTGAAATGATATAAGAATAACAACATAAATAACACTTTGATTTTGAGAGAAATGTTCATGGGCCTCTTCTAGGGTGAAACCTCTAGACGAGTAGATCTCATACCCTCGACTCCTATTTATACTAAATATGTCTATCAAAAGAAGCATCTAGAGGAAGATCCTTCTAGAAGTGAAACTTCTATTAGGTCTTCTTACATTCGACTTATTCTATTTTATTGCAAGGCATTATTAATGTTGACCTTTATTACATCCAAATATATTTTTCAACCTATGTGCGAGTTAGGACCCTAACATGTCCTCTCTCTTAAAAAAAACCTTGTCCTCAAGGCTTGAGATGTGGAAGTTGTTGCAGAATGGTAGTTGGTTCCCAAGTGGCATCTGTTGGAGTTGTATCTTTCCACTGGACTAACACTTCCTTGATGGTTCTCTGACGCAGCTACACTCATGCTGGTCCAAAACTTCTTGTGGTTGTATCCAAATGGATCCTTCTTTATCTAACTCAAGAAGGTTGGTTTGAATTTGGAACTTATTTCCAATCACCTTCTTTAAGCATGAAACACGAAAAAAAATATGTAGTTTAGAATGACTAGAAAAAGGTAACTGATAGGCCACCTATACCACATGCTTGAGAACGATATAAGGACCATAAAATTTGGGTGCTAGCTTCTGAAAATGCTTGGCCTTGAGGGAATTTTTCTTGTAAGGTTGCAGTCGAAGAAACACCTGATCCCCTTCTGCAAATTGACGTTCAGAGTGAACTTGATTTTCTTTTTACTTCATGCGATTATGTTTCATGACCAAATTCTCTTTGAGGGTGCAGAGAATAGCCTCTCGAATTATGAGCGTCTTCGTGAACTGCCTGGACCTTCAAGACACCAGGTAAGTATGAGAGAAATGAAGGTGGTTTTTGTCCATATACCACTTCGAAAGGAGTCATGTGTGTAGCTGTATGGTATGAAGTGTTGTACCACCATTCATCTAGGGGTAACCATTGAGCCCATTGATTTTTATTTTTTGAGGCAAAACACCTCAAATATGTTTCCAAACACTTGTTGACAACTTCCATTTGACCATCAGTCTAGGGATGATAAATTGTGCTAAGATGCAATTGAGTGCCTTGTAGCTTGAACATTTCTTACAAAAAAATTGCTAGTGAAAGTTAGGTCGCGATAAAAAACAATAGAATGCGACATTCCATGAAGCTTGAAGACCTGATCCATGAAAATTTGAGCCACCGTGCATGCTCTAAATGGGTGTTGAAGAGAACACAAATGAGCATACTTGGAAAGGCAATAAAAAACCACCATGATGACTGATTTATTTCACGATTTGGGTAAGCCTGTAATTAAATCCATAGAGATATCCCTCCAAATAACAGGTGGAATCATAAACGATTGTAGTGTGCCCAGAGATTTGACTGTTTCTCCCTTGTTGATTTGACACACATCACATTCAGTGACAAAATTATGAATGTATTGTTTCATACCATCCCAGAAAAAAGAACGTTTGACCCTGTCATAGGTTTTAGTAAACCCAGAGTGCCCAGCTATGGGTGTAGCATGAAGCTCAGAAAGTACCGTGGATTTAAGTTTTGATTGTTTACTTAAATACAAATGGGCTTTGTATCGAAGCTCATCATGGAGCCAAGAGTACCCTGGGGAAGATGGAGCATTGGAATGCAATTTTTGGATCAAATGTAAACTTTTGAGATCATGTAGTCATTCCTGGCGAACGTCTTGGAGCCAATCTGGTACAATGAAGGAAAGAGAAAAAAGGGATCCATCATATTTATATTTTTGGGAAAGTGCATCTCCAACCACATTGTCTTTGAATTTCTTGTAAATGATCTCATAATCATATCCAAAGAGCTTAGTCACCCATTTTTTTTTCTTTGGGGAGGAAATGCATTGTTCCATAAAATACTTGAGGCTTTGATGGTTTTCCTTAATTTGGAAGTGTTGCCCAAATATATAAGGGCGCCACAGATCAACAACATGCAGAATAGCCAACATTTAATTTTCATAGATTGATTTGCCTAGATTTCTTTTAGACAATTGCTTGATGTTAAAGGCCAAAGGCCGACCCTCTTTCATAAGGACACCACCAATTCCTTTCCCTGAAGCATCACATTCCAAGACAAAGGTCTTTTTGAAATCAGGAAGGGCCAGGACTGGAGTGGTGCACATGGCCATCTTCAAGGTTTGAAAATATTGAGCAGCTGCTGGAGTGCAGTGAGAGGTGTTGCAATATTTCCATAATTCTTAACAAACTTGTGATAATAACCTGTTAAGCCCAGAAATCCACGCAAGATTTTGAGAGTCTTTGGGTCAGGTTAGTCTTGCATAGCTTCAATATTTTTAGGATCCACCCTGACACCATCCTTGCCAACCAGATGACCCAAGCACTCGACTTCTGAGGCGCCAAAAGCACATTTAGATTGTTTTAGGAAAAGTTGGTGTTGAGAAAGTAGATGGAGAACTAGATCCACATGAGAAAGATGGTCTATCTAGGTTTTTCTATAAATGAGGATATCATCAAATAAAACTAAGACAAAATGATAGATAAAAGGATGAAAGACATGATTTATGAGGCTTTGGAAGGTGGAGGGGGCATTACACAAGACAAAATGCATGACCACAAATTCATAGTGGCCCTCATGAGTTCTAAAGGCAGTACTAGGAATGTATTCCTCTTTCATACGTATCTCGTGGTATCCAGAATGAAGATCAAGTTTAATAAAGAACTGGGCGCCACTCAATTAATCAAAGAGGTCATCAATGACAGGAATGGAAAATTTGTCTTTAATGGTAAGTTTGTTTAGGGCACATAAGTCATGACACATTATCCAAGAACCTTTTTTCTTCAGGACCATTATGACAGGAGAAGAGTAGGGGCTCGTACTAGGGTGGATAACACCTGCGTTAAGGAGTTCCTGGAGCATTTTCTCAATTTCATTTTTTTGTGAAAAGGGGTGATGATACAGACAGATATTGGGAGGAATCCTTCCTAGTACAAGGGGAATGGAATGATCATGAACACCATGGGAAGAAGGGAGTCCCTGGGGAGTGGAAAAGACCACTTGATGTTTAGAAAGGATGGATTGGAGATCTTGCAGCACCGAGGGTGTCTCTATTTCTTATATGGCATGGAGTTGGGAAATAACACCAGAATGAACTTTCTTGACCAGATTTTCCATGCGATGGGAACTAATGGTCTCAGGTGAACTGACGATGATGCCTTGGAACTTATATTGTTGGCCCTCCTGGTCAAATTGCATGGTTAAATCCTTAAAATCCATGACAATGGGACCCAAAGTCCTTATGCAGTCTGCACCCAACACAATGTCACAACTGCCCATGCCAATAGAAAACATATGAGATTTTAGGTGGTAGTCACCAATTTGGAGATGCACATTTTCACAATTCCCTCTACATTTCATGGAGCCACCATTGGAAATCATGATTTGGAAATTATTGACTACATGGATGTAGCAATGAGTTTCTTGGGCAATGCGACGATGAATAAAATTATGGGTGCTTCCACTATCAACCAGAATGGTGGCCTTCCTATGCTTGATGTAACCGATTATCTTGAGGGTTTGGGGAGTAGAGAAGCCAATGAGAGCATTTAGGGAAATGACCGATTTTACTTCGGGAGGGTCTGAGGGAGGGGTTATGTCAGTGGTTTCAGGTGACTTAGACACAAGGGGAGTTTCAACATGCTCTTCTGAAATATCCTGCGAGATGGCCATAATAATATTTTTTTCCTTAGACTTGTGGCCTGGGAAATATCTTTCATCACAATTATAACAAAGGCCTTTGAGTTGGCATTCAACCATTTCAACCCTGGTCAATTTTTGGATATTTAGTGGAGCAAAGGGATTAGTGGGATTTACTGGTTTAGTGTGAGGGATAAAGGAGGGTTTCCGGTTTTGAGAAGATACAACCTATTGTGCTTCTTTATCTCTTTTAGTATCCTCCACCCAACTCTGAGGCCACGCCATGAGGACATGGGCCCGAATCTCATCCTTGAGGCCACTGATAAAACACTCTTGAAAAATGACATCAGACATTCCCTTTGTTCAAAAAGTGAAGCCCTCAAAAGAAGCTATAAAGTCTTCTACAGTGCCTGATTGTTTCAACTTTGTCAAATGACCCAAATGGTTGGTTTCAGTGTCAAAGCATTCATAAATCTCTGACACAAAGTGTGTCCAAGCAATATACCCTTGATGGGAAGTTTTTCTCCATTGCCACCATTGCCAACATTCTTGATCTAGATGGAGAACACCATACCAGAGTTTGGCTAAGTAATTTGTAATGTCGTATAAAGAGAAATAATGTTCCATTTGGGTTACCCAACCAGTGGGATCCGATCCATAAAATTTGGTCACATCCACCTGTGGAAGGCGTAGGTCACATTGAAAGTGATGGTGCTGAAAGTTATGGGAGTGAGAGGAATTTACAACTTCAGTATGTGGAGGTGCGTCAGATAAAGGGTTATCTGTAGGGATATGCAACTTGGTGCAGAGTGTCGAAACTGCAAATTTAGGATGGGTAGTCAGGTCTTGTTTGATTTCCTCCATTGAGGACTGCATGGTTGTATTGATGGCGACAACATTGGCACTGAGTTGTTTCACTTCTTGTTGTGTCTCAGTGAAATTAGATTGCAAGGTATTGAAGCGAGCTTCCAAGTCTTAGCTATGGGTATGGGTCATGATGACGAGGGAACCAAAATGGGGTGGGTGGGGTAAAACATTTTGCTGAAAAATGATATGTATGAATGTGATAAGGGAGAAGAGATGAATCCAATGGAATAGGTCTCAAATAATGGTGCAAAAATTTCCAGACATTTCAACTTTTATTCTTTCCAAATAAGTTGAAGTAGTTAAACTACTTTCTTTAGTTAAGTTATTTTGACTTAACTAATTAGTTTAAGAGAAATAAATAATAATACTATAGTTAAGGGTCTTTAATTAAAAATAACTAGGTAGGTGGGACCCCTTGTGACTCGTGCCATTTCTTTTTTTCAAATCATAAAATATAACACAGAAAAGGATAATGATTTTAACCACATTCCACCATTGTAGATCTCTTAAGTTTCTTCCAAACTCAATATTTAAATATCAGAAATAATTTATATCATATCCAAAAAAAATATATAAATATCCACATTATCCACAAAATGCCAAAACTGAGATTGTTTTCCAAACATTTTGAAAAACACTAGAACTGTCTTCATCAACTCAAATCATAAGCAAGATAATCTAAAAACCATACTTCCCACTCTGAGAGACAATTTTACTTTTCTCACTGTTGTCTCCCTTTGATTTCCCGGAAGTAGCCCGTGGTTGGTTAGACCCTTGAGGCTGTATCTCATTGATCACATGGGAAAAAACATCCTTCAAATGCATGCAGAAAGACACAAATTTTGAGGAATCATAGGAGGGAGAAGAAGAGGATGCAACTGCTTTTCCTTTATCTTGCACAGGTTTGGGACCATCGGTTTTTAGTCTCTTACTAGCATGTGAAGATTGAACAGGAAAATAGGCATGGGAGATTTGGACATTGGGGTTAACAGGTGGTGGAAAATGTAATGAAATAGTAGGCCAACCACGATGGTGAGAGGCAAGCAAGTTGGCAATCTCTTGCCATCCATCATTTGCAGGAACTTCTGGTTGCAAGGACACATGTGGAGGAAGGGAAATGCCAAGGATGTTATGAGGAGGATGGGAAGGGGGCCTTTCTGGTCGAGGGTGCACTATTCCATGACAAATCAAATTAAAGAACCTATCTTGGAACAAGTGGTTCAATTCTTGAGGATCAACATCAAAATGGATGGAGAATATAGGCCTTCTATCGCCTTAGTTCCAATTCCCCCCACCTCTGTTATTTATTCCATCATTTCCCCTACTGAAAAATCTCATCCTGTAGCAGCAGTTTGTTAGTAATGAAGCTCTGACTAAACCATACATGGCACTCTTCTTTCATGAATAAAAATTTGGCTCAAGAATTGACATGAGATACATGCAAATTCATCCATAACAAACCATTCATTAACTACCAAGTGAACATGGGGTGATAGGGTTCATGGGAAATATGGAGGGAGTGTAATTAGAAAAAAGTGGTATAATGATAGGGGATTAATACACGAATATTGTTCAACAATTAATCAAACAATTTATTGTGTAATAAAGTATCAAAATATCAATCACCAACCCTTGTTGTGTTATCCCTTCATCGCTTTTACACATACTTTTCCTTTTAAATTTATTTCATAGAACAAGGATGCAATAAGTTAAATTCGGATTATGTGGGGAATGTAATGAGTGAAAAATTATAGAATGATAGGGAATTGATATTGATACTGTTCAATTGAAAATAAATCAAAACATGCAATCAAAACATATCTCTATACATACCTTCAAAGTTTAACAATGTTCACTTTTTCAAAACAATAATTTAAACTGTTACTTTCGTTGACATATTTCTTGTTGGCTTCGAAAAAATAATATATATGCCCATAATTCTTTAATTATAGCATCCATCGTATCCATATAATCATTATATGACAATCGTAACAAACAATATTGCAATCGATATAAGAAACCACAATATCTTTTGAGCCATGACCATTAACTCAATACTTAATCTTTAAAACCAACATGAACATGCACAATATTGACAATCAACTCATATCCACATATATTTAACCACTGCAATCAATATGGACATTGTAATTCTTATTCAGGCTTCAAACACTTCACAGACAGGTGTCCCTTTTATACAATCAATCATAACGATTGAACCAAATAACATTCAATACTTTGATCCCAAACTTCAAATAAATAAGTGGGTACAAATTTCTCCCAGAATTACTAAGCGAGGAACCCAACAAAATCATTCCCAAGTAACCAAGCACACACAATGCTCCCATCAACCACCGAACTAGAGTAAAATGATATCAATGTAATATTTAGGATTTAAGACAACAAGTGGAAGGTAGGAACATGTTGTTTGACCAAAGAGCTTGGTATTCGAATAATGTAGATAGTTCATGCACTATCATAATTTACCATAGAACCATAACATGTAACAATGATCTCGACTATAAGGGATTCCAAAAAAAAAACAACCATTTCCAATAGGAAAGAAAATGAAGCCAATCCATTTAATCAATACTGTAAAATGAGCGACCAAGCACAAACCCGTGCCTGACCAAAAAACATGCATAATGCTTCCATCCAATTATGGGTGGCGTTAAATTCATACTATGTAATATTTACTAGGAAATAGTGAGGTTATAGCAAGGAACTAACTTCTCAGGGTTTTGCTAAGACAAGGAACAAAATGCTTTAATTTTTCACCAGTTCTCACTAAAACCCACAGGGTCAAAACAATATTTGTACACTAGTTGCAGAGATGAACATGGCGTGAGAAAACTTAATCAAATAGTTTAGTAAAATAAAGATAAAGGTGAGGGAATTCACAAAGCCCATATATTTGGAAAAGTATGATAACCAATTTCATCAAAGAGTCCAAGATGAATACAGAGCTATGGCAAAGAAGACTCAAATGCAATTTGTATTCAACAATTCCATGCAAGGATTACACATAGCAAGAAGACCGCAACCATTTCTATTAAGAATGCTAACAATCCAGAACCACCACCATGGGAAACCAAGGATGCAAACACCAATAAACAATTCAAAAGTATCATAACAAGTTAAGAATCACACAGACCATGAGCAACCAGAGCCAAAAATTGATTCAAAGGGAATAGTAACTATCATGGATGGAAGAGTAAGAAAACCCATACCTGGAAAATCCTGCGCGAGGAGAAACAAGACTGTATATCTCCTTTATGTCTGAACAAGGCAGAGCATCAACAATTACCAGAGCCAAAACAAAATGAAAGAATGACTAGGGTGACGAGCTCGAGGGGATTTTGAGTGACGTGCATTAAATGCATGCCACTTCTCCCTTCCAACTTCATTCAATTAAAAGTACAAGCCAAGATAATTCACCATAGCACTACACCATTAATCAACCAAATATCCACTACCATATCACTTTTTCAAAGTGTGCCACCCCTTGGTAATGTCAAACTTCTTTAAAATAACATATGTGCTAGGAACATAACCTAATGTGCAACCATTTACGAAACTCAAACAAGGCGCATAACTATAGTACTAAGGGTCAAGAGCACCCATCCTTTGTCATATTAATACACAACATTAGAACTTGAATATGGTTCTTTTATCCAAAAGGGAAGCATTATTATCTTCTATCAGAAAAAATTTAAACCATTTAATTCCATGTTTAATACAATATCCAAACCAAAAATGGATAACTATCCTTTTATCCATAGGACAACCTTAACATATTCTGTGAGAGCTCATCACAATCATTTAGTGCCATGTTTTAATCATCCAACCAACAAATATCACTATAAAATTTAAGATATGATCTGAAAAAAATTAACTCTAGAAGACTATGTTGGTACCATCACATAAGAAAACAAAAAATAAGTGTTTCTTATCAACCATAGTGTCACAAGTTTAACAAGGGGGTCCCACCTACTAGTTTATTATTAATATAGTTAAATAATAAAGCTTGGCAATCATTTGTGAGCATAGTATTCATCGTTGTGTTTTTAAGCATCAACAAACTGGTGAATCCACAGGGAAATCTATTTACAAAAGATTAAGAACTCGGAATGTCTATTTTTGAAGACCAGGTGAATAGTACATCAAAGAATTATTTACCATGATGATTATGAAATAGGGGAAGTGAGGCGGTTTAAGGTAAAAAATGATCTGGGATTTTTGGAATAGCTCATGAAAAGTGTTACGCATGAGGGGTTTATTCCTTTATTCATAAAATTTGATTGGTCACAGTGAAAGAATTTATTGTATAAAGGATAAAGCTTATGGTGTTCTCTTTTTGAATCTCAGGGTGGAGGGAAGTATGGGAAGACAAAAAGTAAGGATGAAAATCCAATTATCTATCTAACAATAGTACTGGAAGAAGAAAAAAAATTTAGTGATGTATACAAGGGGGACATCATGACAGTTGTGTAACTTGATTGTTATTCATTAACAATACTTAAAGAATAGAATCACTATGGAAAAATCGATCCATAGTTTATTTATGAAAAGAAAATAAATTAATAAAAGAAAAAAACCAGAAAAAAACAACAAAGCAAAATCAAAG
This sequence comes from Picea sitchensis, assembly GCA_010110895.2. NCBI lineage: Eukaryota > Viridiplantae > Streptophyta > Pinopsida > Pinales > Pinaceae > Picea > Picea sitchensis. Next base: position 35,462 of record SNQJ01S0055250.1, read on the forward strand.
CAGTGAAACAAAAAATTATAATACAAAAGTAACCTTCATAATACAAAAAATTATAATAAAGAAAATTATAATACAGAAGTAACCTTCAAGTGGGAACGGTTGGTACTATAGGAAAATAATCTCTCTTCCAGGTATTTTAGAAGACAAGAATTTTCACCCAGGACAAAAGTGATTTTAAAAGGACCTAGACATTACTTTTGAAACTTTGAATGTCTTCCTCTGTCATCATAGGATGAATCCCAAAGAAAGACTTTCTCATTTACTTTAAACCTGAAAAATTTTGTTCTTTTATTGAAATACTTATTTACGGTTTGTTGTCTTCTCTTCATTTTTTCCAAGGAAAACATGCTTTGTTCCTCTCAGCTAACAATGCATTTATCCTTTGAGAGACATTAGAAGAATTTAATTGTTCGATCTGTAGTATCATTCATCGAGAATAAAGATCCATATCAGTAGGAAAAATATCTTCTTGAAAATAAACAAGATGAAAGGGAGTGCAACTTGTGCTTACCTTGGTAGTAGTGTGATCTTCCCACATAGCATAAGTGAAGAGGGTGTGTCATTGACGAGGCTTATCTTCAATGAGCCTCTTGATAATTTTAACCAGATTTTTTTTAGTAGACTTGGATTGCCCATTTCCTTTAGGGTAATAAGATGATGAGGTAAAATGTTTGAATCCCAACTTAGCTAGGAACTGATTCAGTTTAGTAGAAATGAAAGCAAGACCATTTTCTATAATAATTTCTAAAGGAATGCAAAATATGGAGAAAATTTTAGTTTCAAGAAAATAAATAACCTGTTCATCATGCGAATGTTTAAGTGGGACAACTTCAGTCCATTTCGTAAAACAATCCATGGATGTCAAGATAAAAACCTTCCCTGCTGAATATAGAGGATTAATAGGACCGATAAAGTCTAGACCCCAATTTGAAAAAGGAAAATTAGGGAGGACAGGTTGCAGAGGCATGGCAACAAGACGTTATTTCCCAACAAATTTTTGGCACTTGTCACAAGAGCTTGAAAAGTTATAAGAATATCACAAAATTGAAGGCTAGTAATACCCTTTCCTGATGATCTTAAAAGAAATAGTTTTAGCAGAAAAGTGGCCACCCAAATGAATTACAGAATTTGAAGATCCATGGGCTTCTTTTAATGGTTTATGTTCTTCCTCGTTATTCACACACCGAAGTAATACACCATCGATAGATCTATTGAATAAGAAGTATCCTAAAATAACATATATGGAAGATTCAAGATGAATCCTTCTCCTTTGATGAGTATCTAAGCTATCTAGACATTTTTTATTTTGCAAGTAATACACCACATTTTTATACCAAGGATGTTAAGCTATAGGAAGGTTTTGACTATCAATGTAAAATAGTGGTGAAAGAGGATTATCTTGTTTGTCAATTTCTTCATTTTCTTCATCATGTTGAGCTAAGTGAAGAGCTAAGTCTCATCCATTAATTGTTTTCGAGGTCATGATGGTTAAATCATGCTCCTGGATCTTGGGAAGCCAATGTGCAATATTCCCTAAAAGATAAGTCTGTGACAACAAAAACTTGATAGCAGGAAAAGGGACTTTTACCAGTGTGTTCTTGCCTAGAATAAAGTGGAGAAATTTCTCCACATCGTTAACAAGAGAGAAAGCATGTTTTTCAATATAAGAATACTTGAATTCATCATTTGATAAGCTTTGAATCATGTAAGCTACTGTGTTTTCATTATTCTAGTCATCACATTGTACGAGAATAGCAGAGACTGCCTCCTCCATGGAATTAGTATATATAATTAAATATTTCTCAAAGTCCACCTTCACCAAAACCAATGTGGAACTAATTACCTTCTTAATCCTTATGAAAGCATTCTCGACATATTTAGTAAAAGAAAAGGTGTGATCTTTCTTGAGAATATTGTGAATTGATTTCACCAATAAAGAAAAATTAGTAACAAATATATCGACAAAGTTGATAATGCTCGTAAATGCTTGAACCTCCTTTTTGGAAGTGGGGGTTGGAATGTTCAAAATAACAACGATCCTTTTGGGATATAGGATTATTCTTGAATCAGAAACAATATGTCCAAGGATCTTGACCTTAGTAACACACTTAGAAGGATTTAAAGAAATTTCTAACTTTCTACATCACATGAGGACGTTTCTAAGATGATCAGAATGATCCAATCGATTCTTTGAATATATAGTCAAGTCATCAAGATAAATATGAATAATATTACCGATCAGATTGTCAAAATCTATTTTCATAGCTATTTGGAAAGTGGAACCTGCATTAGATAAGACAAAATGTATGTGTTCCTAAGCAAATGTGCCCCAAGGTGCAGTGAAAGTGGTTTTGTATTTATCAATCATTTTTACCTTGATCTGATTATAAATAGAAAAACCATCATGTAAGGACATCATTTGTGACCCTGTGAATTGATGCAAAATCATTTCATATTAGGGAGAGTAAAATGGTATTTTACACTCACTCTATTCAATGCACGAAAATCAACACACAGTCAGATATGACTAGTTTTTTTCCAAACAGGGATGAAATTGGACACCCACTGAGAATACTTAACACGAAAAATTATCCCATCTTTCAAATGTTTTTCCAACTCCTTCCTCATAGTAGCTTCAAATGCGGGGTTAATGTGTCTTTCCTTTTTCCTAACTGGTTTTGTATCCTTCTTGATAGGAATGACATAGTGTATAAGAGCAGGATCAAAACCACGAAGATCCTCATATGACCAATAAAAAACATCTTGAAATTCATGAAGTAAGTCAACGAATTTCAACTTTTCTTCATCAGTACATTGGGCATCTATATTAACATTCTTTGGGGAATCAGGTGTTCCAATGTTCAAGGAAATGGTTTCACCCACTTTCCTTTTTGACTCCTCTTGTTTATGCTTCTCTTTGTTACCTACATCAGTCGATGAAAATAAAATTTATAGAGGAGTCAAGCCCTTCGAAATTTTGTTGTTTTCCATGGATATAATCTTCTTGGGCTTATATGGTTCATTTTGTATGAAAACACAGTTGCTTTCATCACTAGGGAAGGCCTTCCATGAATCTACATTGTCAGAGATATGAGGATGATATAAATATTGAAAAGTACAATCAGGTCTTTGTGGCAGAAGTTTCTGAGTAGGAGAGGCTGCAAATATAGCTAACCTCTCAGCCATTGAATAAAGTTCCCTCTTAACATGAGTGATGTTAAATGATAATAAGTTTGAGAGAAGAATCCAAATAGATTGGGTGTAGCGTTTCATTAAATTTTTTCTAGGAGAATATATTTTACGTACAAGGTTCACAACAAGCTTAGAGTCCCCAAAAATTGTAAGGTGTCGACAACCTAAATTATAGGCATCTTCAATTCCTAGGAATAATGCTTCAAATTTGGTGACATTGTTTGTGCAAGAAAATTCTAACCTATAGGAAAAGTTGTAAATTTTACCCACAGGTGAGTATAAGATAATTCCTGCTCCATTACCTTCGTTGGAGTATGAACCATAAAAGTGCATGTGCCACATACCATCCTCCATATCAATTTTTTCCAGGGTAGTGTCGTCCTCATCTAAAAACATGGAGTACACCCCTAAGTCCTCCTCGATAGAATTTACGTTAGTCTATGGAATGCTTTCTATATACGGTGAGATTCTTCCTTCCCTTAGGACTATGATATTCTTTCCATTCCGAGGAACGAATAGGTGTGTCCCATCAAGTGAAAGATATCAACCTATGAAGTCTTTCCAGTATCTTCCTAAGATAATTGAATAGTTACTTACTGGCATGTCAATTAACTCGATATTAAGGGTTGTCTTGATTTCAGGATGTGCGCACATAACCAAAGTCACGTCTTTTATTTCGCCTATAGTGGAATTTTGTAGACTATTATATGAGAGCATGCTTATAGAATTTTCATTGGTACAATATAATACTAGATCTTCCATAATAATTTTTGACATTATGCTTGGACCTGAAACGTCGTCAATTAGGCAACAATGGGAAATTTTATCCATAATTTTTACAGAAATGAAAAATGGAGGGTTTTTTAAAGGGTGACTAAAATTATTTACACCTACTTTATTTACAATAGAATTCTCTTCTTTTTCCTCTTCAGAGAGATTGGTTATGGTGGAAGATTTTCCTTCCATGAAATATTTTAGATTCTTTTGTTGTTCAGGGACAACAACCATGTCCAAAAGAGTAGCATCAGCCTTGATATTAGCCAATTGGTTGAGAATGTTAAATTTGGAAGAGGGAAGAGGGGAGGGAATTCCTTGAATGTCAGGAGTTTTAGTATCTTTTTTAATAACATCTTGTGAAGATGAGCTTGGGATAGAAGAAGTATGAGGGGAATCATATTTTCCTTTTGAAGCATAGGATTTATTCCTAGTGTTTATGATCATGAAATATTCTAGTTCTTCCCAATCTAGAATGACAATGGTGGTTTCAGGCCTTTTGCCAATTATTTTATCTCTGGCACTCTTGTTTACCTCACAAGTACGTTCCTCGTGATTTTCCTTGCAAAATTTACACCAACTGCGAGGCATGATGGCTTTAGGCTGAAAATTATTTTCATTGGGATTCCTAAAATATGGTGAAGAAGAACATGATTCCCCAAGAGTAATTGAAGGGACATTTCCCTTTCTCTCATATGATATCATCTTATTATTCATATCCTTTACAAGTTGTAAGAAGACATACATGTTTTTTTGTTTAATTGAGTCTCCCTTGGGAAGACCTATTCTTTCCAGCTATTCTTCATACTCTATACAAGTATGAAGAGAGGAACCAATATTGTCAATAGATTTTTATTCAAGCCTATGTTGATAAGGGGAAGGTAGAGCATTATAGTAATTCATAAAAGCGACTTGGTTCTAGGGGTGAATAAGTTTGGGAATTTGATTATACAACTTGGTGAAACGACGGTTGAAAGACTTGATAGTCTCACCGTCTTTGTATGCAATGTCATTGTATTCTCATAAATGTTCAACTAGGCTCTTAGAATTCTCATAAGTGGACTTAAACCAGTAAACTAACTCTTCCGAAGTGGAAATAATATTGGGAGGGAGATCGAAAAAAAATTCCATTGCTTTCCCTTCAAGGGAGTTGACAAATAATCACATACAAGTATCATTGTCATTAGCTCCTATATTGTGATAGGAATTAGAGAATTCCACCAAGTCTTTGTTTGTAGTGACTGTGTTATTTCCTGAAAACCTAGGAAGATGTTCTTTAAATTTTGGTAGCAAATGAGTGGCAGGTTCTAGGTTTAAGGGAGAGGATATGTCACACAGGGTGGTAGTAGCGTCTTCCTCGAATTGGAAAATCCCATACTTATTTATGACCTTAGTAGGGTTAGTAGTTTATTGGATAGGAATATGATGGCTATACAAACTACCAATCACTGATGAGGCCGAAGGTTGAGATGATGAGGCACCTCCAGTGCCACCAAAGGCATCCATAGATGCCATTTTGTAAATTATGGGTAAGGGTGAGAAATATGAACTAGTCGAATCAAATAAATTTCTCCTTAGAGTACCTTTTTGGGTTGAAAAAAAAATGTTTCGTCTTCCTACTTAAACAATAAGAGTGATTTCAGGAGACAATCCTCTTCTTCTACTAGAGATGCGAGGATTTAAGGACATGAAAAAGATGATAAAAACTTTAGGAAAAAGAGAGCTACAATTAATTCCTAGGATGCCTTTGCATGGCCTCCTAGTGTTCTCGAACACTTATGTCTTCTTCAATTACTGCCCATGAGTGTTCAAGCTCAGCCTGGGTATTAGTGGTTTCTAATATGAAATTGAATAAAGTTAAAGAAAAGTTGGTTTGGTATTTAAGACCATGCTCAATATTGGGTTTCCTTGTAACAAGTATTGTCATGAAGAAAAGAAAACAATCAAAGAATAAAAAACAAAAGAAATAATTTTCAATGGTAAAAATGAATAGAATCAACCAGGGAGATATGGAAGATCTCCCCAGTATGGTCGCCAAAATAAATGTTGAGTAAAATGTATGAATTACCTTACTCAATCATTTTTGAATCTTACCTCGCTAGGAAAAGATAGTTGAGAATGTCACCCTCGGTTTTATAGCCTCAAAAATATTCTCCCAATCTGTAATTATTAATTACTAGGATTGAGGTTGATTTATTAATGAAAAGAATGTTTCAATATAAAGAAAATTAATATAAGTTTCTTTAATATACACAGATTTTATAACAAAGGAAACATGGAGCTAAAAAAGAAAAAAGTAACCAAGTCATAAATACACATATATGAGATAGAATAACAATCAGATTTTATTTCTTTCTGAGATATCAAAATTTCTTTCTCTTTACAAAACCCCTTCGAGGGCATGGACCAAATTATGATTTAGAGATCCCCGATGAACATCATACAAAAAAAATTCGACAATCAAGTAAAACTGAAATTTATAATGTGGATCAACTTGCCACAAACTGCTGCCATTTTGACTCTGCAAGATATACTTTATCAGCCATGAAACTTAATTCAAAAACATACAAGAATACACAGAAAATCAAGGATGAATCAATGCCTCTTAAAAAAACGTCTGAAAAGTTTAGTTCAATATTGAACCTTGTTGTCCATAATAAGACCCTTAGTCTTTCTTTCTCCTTCTATTCTCCCCTTGTTTCTTATTCTCATTCAACTTTTATTCTTTCCAAATAAGTTGATGTATTTCAACTACTTTCTTTAGTTAAGTTAGTTTGAATTAACTAATTAGTTTAGGACAAATAAATAATAATAATATAGTTAAGGGTCTTTAATTAATAATAACTAGGTAGGTTGGACCCCTTGTGACTCCCGACATTTATTTTTTTCACATCATAAAATATAACAAAAAAAGGATAATCATTTTAACCACATGCCACCCTTGTATCTCCCTTAAATATATTCCAAACTGGATATTTAAATATCAGAAATAATTTATATCATATAAAAATATATATATAAATATACACATTATCCACATTATCCAAAAAATACCAAAACAGATCTTGTTATCCAAACATTCTGAAAACCACTAGCACTATCTTCATCAACTCAAATAATAAAAACACATAATCTAAAAACCATACTTGCCACTCTGAGAGGAAATTTTCTTTTTTTCACTTTTGTGTCCCTTTGACTTCCCAGAAGTAGCTCGTGGTTGGTTAGACCCTTGAGGTTGTATCTCATTAATCACATGGGAACAATCATCCTTAAAATGCATGCGAGAAGACACATATTTTGAGTAATCATCGAAGGGAGAAGAAGGGTAGGAATTTTCTTTTCCTTTATCTTCCACAGGTTGGGGAATGTGACATCCCCCCAAAAAAAAATATTTTTGAAATTTAAATTTGTTGGAAATTTATTCCGCTTTTAGTAAATTCGAATTTGGAAAATTTTTGCCATTTATGGCAATTCTGAATTTCGAATTTGATGATTGTAATTAATTATTGTGACTGTTGGGAAGAGACCTGATTTGAACCAACTAACTATTTGACTATGACACTTGTATGAAAAAAAAATATTTTATATTGATTACAAGAGGACAAATGGAACAACCATGTTAAATTTAGATGACCATGACTCTATGAGTGGGGAACATGTTGGAACTACCTCTAGGCTAATTGTTACAAGTGGAAAATCAGTGATTTGGCCATTGGAAGCCCCTGAAAATCAGGGATTTAGAAAGCTGCGAAAATTCCCAAGGGAGGGAAAAGACCTAGGCAAATTGATAAATAACATATGTGAGGAGGCAGGACGCTGCCAAGTATGTGGGGAAAAGAGATTTTTGACGTTCCCTTGCTGTTATGAACACTATTGAGTGAGTGTGAGGCAAGAGGAAGTAGGTGCAATTGAAAGACAGTGCTGAGGAGGAGTTTTATTTTCAAGTTCGCCCTCATGGATTCATGGTCAGGCTAGGTGGTGAATCGGGAAAGTGATTTTTGGCTGCCCTATTCTATGGTTGGGAGGAACATGGTTGTTCCCTTTGTCTTCCCACGAACTGTTCCAGATATGTAAACCTTTTCTTCTATGTGTGAATGATTATAACTATTTGTTGTAATGCAACGACGTGAATGACTAATTGTTGTAATGTAACTATGTGAGTGATTATATTTGCCTGCTATAATGTATCTAATTGTACTAAGTTGTGATGGCTTCCATAGATGATATCTGTTCATTGTATGAATTTTTATAGCGAACAATGAAGTTCTGGGATTAAACCTCCTGCATTAAAATTGAAGGAAGAGTTATCCATGTGCAAGTGAATTGAAGGTATAAAATTCGTCTATAGGTAAATGTTATATTTGTAATCATAATATCAGACAGATCCATCTATGAGTATTCAGATTGAGTAGGTTTGTATATATAATCATGTAGACTTATATATATATACATATATGTATGTATATAATGCACACAGATATATATGTGGTAGCACTGTGTATAGATTTATTAAAGAAGGTTTATTGAAAGCGGTAGTAAAATTCATGCATACAAAGATCTTGTCATCATTTTAGACATTCAAACTCTACCAATAAGAAATCAACTACATCTCAAATGAGAAATAACTGAAGCGAAGAGTCTGGAAATTCCTCATAACTTACTATAGTAATCTAAGTAAGACATTTTTTTGTTATAAGATAATGCAGAGGTAAAATTCGAAAATAGTTATTCTAGAGTATACAAGCGAAACTGCCATGAACGGTATAGATTAAGAAATTATAGTTCTGTGTATACAACATGCGATTTTCAAA